>JAJOOP010311921.1:0-70870 GCA_029582705.1 Solanum chacoense
GTTGATTGTGCATGTTGGGACAACCATGGAGGGGAGTCCCCTTTAACTCAATTATTAGCCCATTTGAGCAATTTAAATGTAATGTTAGTTGGATGCTCAAGGGACAGTGGTCGGAAACCGTGAGTTCATATTGCTACTGCCACATTCTGATGTTTAGAGACTGAACTTGTTAAAGGATAAAACGGTAAAGGGTGCAGTAACGTACCATCTAATTGGGCGTTGCATGAGCTTGTTGCCTGCAACCCCTTTGTATACTGTTTTCCATATGTTATAAAGCCCAAGGAGTTTTAGGGGACCTTATTAGAAGGTTGTATTGTATATGACGTTATTAAAGGAGAAGGGGTGGAATGCATACTATCGGTTTGATAAGTATGCCTGATTACTGTTTGCCAAGTTCAAGTAGCCCAATCTGCTGGTTAGCTACTAATTACCTTATATTATGATTGAATTGATGATTATTATGGTTTTTATGATTAAATCTCCCAAGAATCTATGAAATCTCCCTACTACCCAATTATGATCTTGTTTTGTGGGTTTTCTTTTTTAATAGGAGAAGGATATTATGAGATTATTCTTGTAGTAATTGAACTATTAGAATTGTGTTATTATGTATGTCTGATATAGTAATTCTAGATGTGTTGATTGAATATGATCATTGATCCTTGAAGGGTAAAAGTATGATAATTATGTATGATTATGAGATTTATGTATGTGCTTTAAGAACAGTTTGAGAGTGAGGTGTCCATGATTATGATAATGTTGTTGTGTTGATTGAAAGGCTATCCTCATGAACACATAATAAACATGATGTGAAAGGCTTTCTAACATAATGATGATTCTAAGGTTGAAAGGCTTTCTAACATAATGATGATTCTAAGGTTGAAAGGCTTTCTCGCCTATTGAATCTAAATGAATACATGGATGGTAAAAGGTTATTCTCACGCATGACTTTAGAGCTATCCTAATGAACTCTTTTGGATTGATTGTCAAGGACATCCTTCAATAAGACATGAATCAAGTTAGGACTTAAGAAAGTATTCCATGGGAATTATGCCTAGCACCGAGTGGATATTGATATGAGATGGAAACCCTCACGTGAGTTGAGCCCGGGTTTCTAAGAGAAATCTCTTGAAATGGATGCCCTCACGTGAGTTGAGCCTGGGTATCTAGTAACAATCTCCTTGGCCCATAACTACGTGCCCCCGTAGGTTATTTATCTATTAGATCCTCCTAAGCTAAAATAATGGTTATATCTTAGGCAAGTAGGACAATCCTTTTCGGTGTGGGTAACAACGAATTCCATGTTAAGCTCACATGGTCTATGTCGGTTAAGGCTAATTCTCACAAGGTCAAGTCTAGTATGAACTATGGCTACTCAAGAAGCTTTACTTAGTATGGGTGAGAGTATGGAATCTTATTCATCCATTGAACAAGTATGCTTTGAGGGTAGTTATGGTATGTTACTCTTATGTTATGGTGATTTATGTAATGAATATGCTTATGACTACATTGTTAAATAGGTTTGATATGAGGGCTACTTGTAATGATGTATGCTAACTTGGATTGTTGCAATAAGTTGCTTTCCTTCATATGATTGGCTAAAAGTGAATGTTCCCTTGTCTATGAGAAATAAGCTAAGAATGAGACCAAATGATCGTAAACATGAATGAGGACCTAAAGTGACTTGCTTAGTATGACTGAGATTATGGGGTCTTATCCATGCATTTCACAAGGTTGCTTTGAGGTGGCTCATGAAGTGTTTCTGTTATGTTATGCTAAAACTAGATTGCATTGACTATGTCTATGTCTATGTTGTTTTCTCTTAAGCTCATAGCCTATGTCATATTGTGATGTCTCTTATGCTTATGATTTATGTTTTGCAACTATCTTCAAAATGATAGTTTAACTTAGCAAAGTGCATGCATTAAACTAAACTGTCCCTTTTAGCATGTTTTCAATATTTTTATACATGGCTATCATACTCGGTGCATTTTTGTACTAATCCATATTTTCCTACATTTTCCCCAAGTGTAGGGTCCGGTACTCAAGATGGTTGATGCTTATCGTGACCAACGACACTAACCTACCGTACGAGTGTCTACGATCGTCGATAATATAGTAACCCAACTAAAGGTTGGGGTCGTGTCCCAAAGGAGTGATTTTGAGAATTAATAGAAAAATCAAATTTAGATCTAATTAGTCATAGCTAAAGACATTAACGATTAAAAATTATTAAATTAAAGGGGGTTACACAAAAGTGTCAAATATAAATTGGGGGTTTTGTCACAAGTAGTAAAACAACAAAAATAACAATAAAATCAAGTATGGGGGAAAGTTCATGGGGTCTGAACGCAATACAGGTTGAGATAAATCATTGGGTACATGCTTTCGATAGGAAATTTGCAAGATAATAGTGACTAGGCTAGGCTTTAGATGGAAATAAGTTCCTTCTCGGGCAACCTACCCCATTTCTAATGCGTTCCTCTCGGACACCCATTTGCCGCATGAAGGCTAGCCTATGCCTTACCCCACTCACTCTCTTGAGCTGAGTGTCAGAATATGGGACTAGGGCTCACCCTCTCAGGTTGAACCTCATGTCGATCCACTCCCTAGGCCATCAGTCTAGCGATCTTGGTTTCGCGACCTCCCTCTCGGACAAGCTGAAAACACATGGGTGGTTTTGTATTTGCAACTACAAACCCATTAAATTAAACCACAACCAGTAGGTGAAATAACCATTAAAATATATCCAACCTATCAACAAGCAAGATCCAACAACAATAACAACACATACTTGCTAAATCACACCCCAAGAATGGGGGTTTTTAGCCACACATCAAGAAATAACAAAATACACCTAAAATGATATTAATGCTTAGCATCGAGTTGATATGGACAATGAGGTAAAGCCCCTTCCGCCAGTGCAATATGGGTTATCCAAAGTGAACTCATGAGATGGAAGCCTCTCCGCCAATGCAATAGGGCGGGTTTCTAGAAGCAATCTCCCTATCCCTTAACTATGTGCCAACATAGGACTTAGCTAGTGGATCCACCTAGACACTAATACATTTAGTCCTACCTTAGGCAAGTAGGACACCTTCTTTCGGTGTGGGGTTACACGACATCGGATTCCATGTAGCTCACATGGTCTATGTCAGTTATGGCTATTCTTCCCTAAATGAAAGATAAGGAATGAGACTTGAACTATACTATGACTTCTTGGTGAGTTTACTTAGTAGGAGTGGAGGTATGGGACTTCACTTCAACATTTCACAAGTAGACTTAGTAGGATTTTGTAGGTTAGTTCCTTTATATTGTGATGAGATTCAAATGCATACATATGTCTTGAATGGTTGGTTGTTATGAATGACTATCCTTGTATTCAAAGTAATGTTCATGACTATCTCCGTATCGGTGACTAATGATTATATTGAGGTCTAAAAATGCTAAGTATGACCAAGGTAGCTTCAAGGGGGTACTTAGTAGGGTTGGTATTATGGGATGCCAACCATACCTTGCACAAGTGTTCTTTAGAGATTGCTAAGGTGTCGATATTATCATGTAATGAATGTAACAGTGATTATGGCTTGTATTGTACATTGTAAATGCATGTTGGTTTCTAAACATGACAAAGGCATACTTTTCAAATAAATGTCCTTTTTATCATATTTAAGGATTTTATGCATGTTTTCATACTTAGTACATATTATGTGCTAACCCCTTCTTTCTTCTACATCTTAATGAGTGTAGGTTCCGGCTAGGTGACTTTCACTCTCACTTTGAAGAAGACTTGGATTGCTTATCTCCAAGTTGTGGTGAGTCCTCAAGTTTGAGGACGGGATTTCCTATTTCTAGCTTCTATTGTACTTCTCATGTTGAGACTTTTATTGATGTAAAGGGCTAAGTCTCAAACTTTGTATTCCTATGTTTTAGATGGTATATGAGACAAAGTCAAGATTTCCTATTACTTTCTTTTATGAAAAGTGAAGTTGAACTTCGATTGTCAAAGTTTTAAATTTCTGCATTATTTTCTATGTTTGATGTAATGATCATGCTAGAGGCTTGTATGAGACTTCTTCGGGGTCAAGTACACCATGTTACGTTTAGGGGGTACTCCCGGGTCGTGACAATTTAAGTATATGAAAATGAAAATAATAGCTAAAAACTGAAGTTCCCATAAACTTCAATAAAAGATCTAACAACTAACAATGCGGAAGAAATAACCTAGAACCTGAAAGTCAATGTACCAAAACATCTAACAATGAACCAAGTCTAAATAAGAAGGGATACAACCCCAAACTAATAAAATAATCAACTAACTAGAAAAAATGTCTACGTCCAAAAATGGTGGACATTGATGAAAGAGAATCCCATGGTAGCCCGGAAGAATTGTCTCACCCTTGAATTCGAAGCGACGATCACTGATCTTCTAAGAGATGCCTGCCAATAGCCTCTTGAAGATGCCCCGTATTCAACAAAAATAAGAGCAAGTGCAGTATCAGTACACATACACCATGCACTGGTAGGATCACACAGCTATCCTACTAAGTGCAACATAAGCATGGCAAGACAACATTATAATCACATGCATGTATATCAGCATATACAACAACGAGCAACTTCACATTTTATATCAAATCATTGGTCCTCTCATGGAACCCAAACCTAAATAGTTAGCATACCGGAATGTGGTACCCCATCCCATAATTATGTCGGAATGTGGCAGCCGATGCCATATTTATGCCGGAACATGGAAACTGATCCAAGTTAGTTATGCCGGAACGTGCAACTGATCCAATCAAACACACCACACTCACAATCACAAGTATATCTTCAAGATCATACATTTAAGTCATGAATTCATGGCAATCATAGATCATCCATCTAATTTACAACAAGTGTGATCAATTATGCAACATTCATATGCATACATGTACCATAATGAATCAAGAACAAACATACATCACACAATCATAGAATCACAACCATCACCTAATTCTAAACAAGCTTTAAACCCTAAGAAACTTGATCTGCCCCTTTCTGAATTCGTTTCGCTTGTTCTTGGTCTACAAACAATCAATATAATACGGGAATCAATAAACAATCACGAATTACCCAAATTCTGAACAATTCTATGAACCCTAGATCAAATCCATGATCCCAATTATCCAAATTAGGGTTGTTACCACCATAGAATCTAGATCAAAACCCTACCCCATTAATATTTACCCATTCTATTACATTCTACGGGTCAAAAAATGGATTCGGGGAGTGAAAAGCTTACCTTTAGCCACAAGAATGGTGAAAAATGAGTAGGAGTCGCCTGGGGTTCGTTCCTTAGTTCAAAAAATCGAAAAGTGCCAAATAAGTTCGTTTAGGGATTGATTAACTTCCTTAAGTCTCGTCGTCCCCGCCACAGCGGCCCTCACCCCGTTGTAGCGGCCCCGCCAAAGCAGCAAAAACCCCCTCTAATGCAGCTTGCACGAACCAGTGAGGTATTTTGAAAATTCCAAGGCCCCCATTTCACAACACATTTCTAACCAACGACGCTCAAAAAACACCCTTTACGCTAAGATTAATTTCGGGAGTTCTACTCACCCGAATTCAATTTTGTAAAGTCGTATGAGTTCTTTAACAAGTTATCTAATTACTCATGCCATCAAAATCATAATTAACTCACACGATTCTAACCAGATTTCCCTACACCTTTATGACACCAATTTCATCCTAGTCTGGACTAGGTTGGGAAATTTCAAGATACTACGAAAAAGTTTTCTGACCCAAAGTTTTTCTCTGTTGGCTTTTCTATAACGACGGAACCCCATTGTTACACTTATTCTGAAGCAAAGTGGCCCTCTGTGTATCCAGGTTCTGAACTCAATCTAGAGGAACAGGAGTGGACCCTTAAGAGGGTGCGGCTCAGGATAAGCTCGGGGCCTGGCTAGTGGCAGTGGAGGGTGGAGCCTATGCATCAGTAAGGGCTAGAATAGTAGAGTCATCATCAACAACAAGATCATCACCCAAAGTCGGTACCTCAACCTTTAACTCTCTCTGAGGTGCAGCAAGGTTGGCATCATCTCGAATGAAGTCGATGTCTAGGGTCATGGTCGTATCAAGAAACATGTCACAATGCCAAACAAGAATACAAGCATCCCTACAGAGCTGGAAAATCAGACACGGGAAAGGCAGGGTGGTGGTGGCCTTAAAGGACCTCTCATGGATCTCTGTGATCAGAATGTGGGTAAGATCAATCTACAAACCCGCCATAATGGCTGCCAGCATCACGGCCTGGTCCCATGTAACCACATTGTCCACCTCAGTCGGGGATAGTCTATTTCGAACTAACAAGCAGAATAACTTTGCAGCGAAGCTCACTGTAGCCTTCCTAATACCCAGGCTAGGTGTACGAACCCACTCAGAGCGCTCCCCATCTGCAGCAATATGTTGTGGCAGCCATCTCAAAAGTGTCTCCCTTTGCTCAGCATCTCTCTAGAAAGACCTGCTCTGGACAATGCCCATCATGTAGTCATATTCTACTATAATAATAGGCAGAGTGTGGGATAGGCCATATATAAACCAACAAATTGTGGCCTTAGAGATGTCGATTGGGGACCCCCGCACCAAAGTGGACTGAAATGGAGATTAAGTTGCCTCCTTGGCCCATTTAGAAATCGAATTCCAAATGGTGGTAGCGTAGGAGGCATAAAACTCTATGGTTATCTCCTCACTATAGGTCACAAGGCTTCGTGCCATCCACTCGAATCTGTGTCTCTTGAAGAGCTCCTCAATAGTTGGTATAGTATGGAGGATGTCTGTAAGGACTCTGCGCTCCTCAGTAATGGTCCTAATCATCCTCAAGTGTTTATTTAACATAGTGCTATTCTCATACAATTGAAACTGAACCGCAACGAACCATATGTTCGTCTCATCAGCCTTAGGGTCAGGCTCAGTGGAAACCGGGATATCGCCTGAGCTATCGGCCTCATAGGAAGAATAAATGCTGCCAATAGTGCTAGAGCTAAACTATGAGGATGACTACGATTGTTTCTCTCAAATCTCTGTGATCCCTACTTAGAATGGGGGTAGTGGCCTCATCAGTGGTAGACACCACCTGCTGGGACTATTTCCTAGCTATCCGTGGTAAAGTGGGCGAACTTCTGGTGGTGGGTGAAACATACTCCTGGTCGCTCTCCTCTCAATCAGCCGAAATAAGAGGCCAACTAATTTGGACTTGCTCCCTCATGCATAAGTAGGAGCTTGCTTTGGGGTAGGGTTCCTATGGAAGCTTAGTTAGTACCAAAACAAGGTAATAAAACAAATGGAAGAATCTTAGAACCAAACAAAAATGAATTTTTTTTTGGACAATAGCTGAATTGTTGACCCACGATATGTAACTACGATTTTTCGATGGAATGAACGTTTTGAGTCCCCTCCGTAGGTCAGAATTCCCATTTTTGGGTCTCAGATGGTGGAACCACGGATGTGCAGAATGGTCCATCGATGGAACGATGGACTGTAGTCAACACCGTGGTTCTATACTTAAGCAATATTTGTGTGTGCTACTGGTCCACGGGCCTTAATCTACGATCCGTAGGTTGACCAATAGTCTGTGGGTTGTAGTCGTGGGTCAGTTCTATTCTAGGTTCTCCTCAATTTTGAGTCAATGCACAATTTCATCAAGTAGTGACTGAATTTAAGTCTAAACATGCATTTCAACACATTATTCAGTAGTTCATCATCCTAAGGGTTCCAATTTATACACGATTAACTTTTAACACAGTCAAAAGAATGAAACCTTAAGTTAAAACTTTATATTAGACATAACAACCTACATATTTGTTTGATTTTACTTACACACTCACATATGGTCATTAGAAGGGTGTTTCTAACTGCAATTCATCATTCAAACACTTAATTGACAACCCAAGGTCAAGTTCATTGTTCTGATTTCAATATGAAACTATGAAATGTTCAAAGTTTGGGGGAAATCAACTTACCTTACAAGTAATCAACATTGGTAATTGTGTGATCGACTGTAAAAACTCCTAGAACAACGTGGACACCAAACTCATATCGTGAAATTGCTTGGATAAGAAGATGGGAGTGATTAGGGAGAGAAAAAGGAGATCTGAGATGGAGGATTGATATAGGAGATTTGGGGGATTTATGTATGATTATGGGTATTTGGAGTGTTGAAAAATGGTTGGGAGGGAATTTTGGAAGTGGGAGATGGTTTTAAAAATACAAGATTTATAAAATAGGGTTCTGGGTCGGGTCAGGCAGAGCCCAAGGTTGGAACCACGAGACACCGTCGGTGGTTCGTGGGTCGTCCTACATCATAGGTCTGGTCCATCGGTCACTAGGTTGACCTACGGATCGTAGGTTTGGTCCATAGGTCACTCTAACACTTAGAAAATTAAAAAACTTACCTGGGATCCACGGACGCCATCCACGGTCCATGGATTGAAAAACACACCGTCGATGGAGCCCGTAGACCTTTGCACAACTACTTTTTGCAGATTTTGCCTTTTCGTCCCTGCACACATAGAAACCATTAGGACATCCTTTTTACATTTTTTGGACATTTTTTAGACACGGACCCTATTTTATATCTAGCCAACACTATAACATTAAAATAAACGCATATTTAAAGAGCTACAAAAATCAAAAAGAAAGAAGAAAACTCCTATATCGAAAAGAAAAACCTATTGTTGGCTAGATTGTACATCTTGGGTATCCTCCCAAGAAGCGCTTGATTTAACTTCGCGACACGACGTAGACACCTTGTTTACTCAGACTTTATCAATATAATATGCCTCAATCAGTTGTTGCACACTCTCCGATTTCCCATGTAGACCTTGATCCTCTGCCCGTTCACTTTGGACCTTGTTCCTTCCTTATTCTCGATCTCGACTGCCCTATGTGGAAATACTTAAGTAACTCTGAATGGCCCAGTCCACTTGGACTTGAGTTTGCTAGGAAACAGCCTCAACCCTGAGTTGAATAAGAGAACCAGATTACCAATAACAAATTCACACTTTTCAATCATTTGATCATGGTACTTTTTCATCTTCTTTTTATACAAGGCTAAGCTTGCATATTCTTTTAGGGAAAACTCATCAAGCTCATTCATATCCATTAGCCTTTGACTCGATGCGGCGCCCTAATCAAAATTCAACTTCTTTAGTGCCTACATTGCTTTATGCTCTAGCTCTACAAGCAAATGACATGACTTCCCATATACAAGTTGGTAGGGGGACATACTAATAGGAGTCTTGAATGAGGTGCGATAGGCCCATAGAGAATCATCAAGCCTTCTTGACTATTTTGTTATGTTGGCGTTCACAGTCTTTGCATAGATTTGCTATATCTCTCTATTGGACGCCTCAACTTGCCCACTAGACTGCGGATGGTAAGGAGTAGCTACATTGTGAAGAACTCCATATTTCTCAAGCAACGCCTTGAACAACTTATTACAAAAGTGAGAACCTCCATCACTGAAAATCGCCCTAGTTGTACCAAATCTGGAGAAGATACTCTTTTTCAGGAATGCGGTGACACTCTTTCCCTCATTGTTTGAAAGCACAATTACTTCTACCCATTTCAATACATAGTCAACCGCAACACGAGTATACTTGATCCCATGTGAATTTACAAATGGACCCATGTAGTCAAGGACCCAAACATCAAATAACTCAATCACCAATATCGGATTCATAGGTACTTCTTGCTTCTTTGAAATTCCTCTTTCTCTTTGGCAACGGTCACAAGACTTGGCTAAATCATGAGCATCTTGGTGGATGGTAGGCCAGTAATGCCCTCACTGCAAGATTTTATGAGCAGTCCAAATATCACTATAGTGCCCACTAACAGGCGATGAATGACATGCCTCTAGTATACTAATTATCTCAACCTCGCACACACAGCGACGAATAATCCCATCAGCACAGATACAAAACAAGTAAGGCTCATACCAAAAGAACTTCTTTACATCATGTATAAACTTTTTCCTTTGGTGAAATGACAAATCCGATAGAACCAAATTGCTTACAAAGTAGTTAGCAAAATTTGCGAACCAAGTAATAAGATCATTGGAAGCAACCAATACATGTTCGTTTGGGAATGCATCATTATTTTCAACCCCATCTCCTAACTTGAGCATAATTTTCTCCTATAATCTAGACAAATGGTTGGCAACTTGATTTTCTATCCCCTTTCTTTCCTTCACCTCAAAATTGAACTCTTGCAGCAATAATACACATCTAATAAACCTCCGTTTTGCATCCTTTTTAGCCATCGAATACCTCAATGCAGAATGGTGAGTATGCACGATGATGTTAGTACCAAGCAAGTAGGATCAAAATTTCTTGAATGCGAAAACCACAGCAAGGAGTTCTTATTCAGTCACAATATAGTTCTTTTGAGCCATATTCAGACCTTTGCTGGCATAGTAAATCGGATGAAGAATCTTCTTTCGCCTCTACCCCAATACCACATAAAGCACCACCCCACTCACATCACACATCACTTCAAACGGTTGACCTCAATCCAGTGTGATCTAATTCATCATAGTCTTCAATACCATCACAAGCAAAATTCATCATTACCGCTGCCAGTGCATCAACACCCAACCTCTCTTTAATAGACACTTCAGAGCCTCGCTCCACACTATGATTCACCACTGATACCAATTTGAGATCGAATTCTTGCTTCATCGACCTACATATATTAAAAGTTACCTCCTCATTATTCAGTCAGAACTTCATCTGCCATCTTTGTATATCGATTAAGGCATGCCCAGTAGCAAGGAATGGTTTCCCTAAGATGATGGGAACCTCAAAATCAACCTCATAATCAAGTATCACAAAATGTGCTAGAAACATGAAGGACTCCACTTTCACAGGGAAATCTTGGAGAACACTACTGGGCTTCTTCATAGTTCTATCGGCTATGAGTAGATGCATAACAATTGGTTTTGGAGCCCCTAAACCCAACTGCTTCTAAATGGACAACGACATCAAATTTATGCTAGCACCCAAATCACACAAAGATTTTGGAAAGTGCAAAATGCTGATGGTACAGGAATAGTGAAAGCTCCAGGATCCTATTTCTTTTGGACAAGTGACCTAGTAGCAATAGCACTGCAATGTTGTAACCTCTCATCATTCTCAAAATTGACTGCCCTCTTCTTGGTCACCGAATCTTTCATAAATTTTGCATACCCAGGCATTTGCTCTAAAGCTTCTATCAATGGAAAATTGATGGAAAGTTGTTTTAACATAGTTATGAACCTGTAGTATTTTCCTTCTTCAGTTTTATTCACCGATCTCTGTGGGGATGGAGGTGGAGGTCTAGGCATGGGAACAACTTTTTGGGTCACTTCCGCTTCTTTCTCTATAGCATTTTTTGACTCTTCAGTAACCTCAACCTCATCTTCATATTTTTCTATCAGAATCTCAACCTCAAATGGCATAGAGGGGATCAACGGTCTGTTTACCTCCTCGAGTAGTGCCTGAACTACAATGCCCATCATTCTTCGGATTCTAGATGGTGTTGCTAGGAAGTGTGCTAGGCTGACATGGGTTCACAATAGTGGAAAATTGACTAAACTGTTGCTCATGTTGCTTGATTGACACTACATGTGCTTCAAATTTTTGACCGATTCCAGACAAGTCATTTCACATTCTTATCAATCGCATCAAATCTCTTTTTGATATTTTGCATCATATCCTTAATGTGGACATACTACCCCAGCCTCTCTATTGCCAAATTCCCTATTCTCAGATTGAACATAGGGCCCAACTCTCTCATTTATGTTGCCATAGTTGTTTTGGTTGTAGTTGTTAGCATAAATGTAGCTCCCATCCCGGACATAGTTTCCATATCGATTGTAGTTTCCATAGTTTCGACCTTGGTTTCCTTGATCTTGGCACCAATTATCCGAGTTGGAACCTTGGGCATTGGTTTGGAAACCCCTCGTTTGATCATTTACCAAATACGCATCCTCTTTCATAGTAGCATTTCTCAATTGGTGGTGCTGGAGTTCTAGTTAGGTAATTTACGTCATTCTCCTTTTCTGCATTTCCACTCACATTCTTCAATACCAACCCAAGTTTTGTCCTCATCTGAGCCATCTCCTCACGAATGTCATCATTAGATTAATCTGGTGCAGCTTGAACAACGAACGAGCTTCTTCCAGTATTAGCTTTTCTAATGCTCCATGTTTTATCATTCCGAGGAATCTTTTCTAGTTTCTCAAAGATCTCATCAAAACTACACTCACAATATGATACTTGATGAGTCCAAAAATTGGACTCATTTAGGGCTATATTTTAATAGAAATTGTGTCCTCAAATACTTGTTTTATCTCAATATCTAATGAAAACCCTTAAGTTTCAAGTATTTGATGTTTGAAGGTAAACATGGACAGTACTTCGCAAAAAAGGAACAAAAAGGCTGAAAAGAACAAGAAAAGGAAGGCCTGAGGATCACTGAGTCCAATTGGTGAATCGCTGAAGGGTCCCACTTCGCCTTTTGTTCCAGTGTGCAGAGCCTTGAAGAAAATGATCAAGTCGGCGGAAAAAGTGAGTAGTCGGCGGATCGCCGAGGAGTTCTGCGAAGCAGTACTATGTAGCCCAATGACCCAGAGCACGACGACGCTGAAGGATGGTGCAAGACGATAATACACTACACCAAAGGGTGAATCGTCGAGTTGATCGGCGATTCCGACAAATGTCGCCGAATGATCTACCGCAACACAAATTTTTGAAAATTATAAATACTCGTTGAGAGTTATAGCTTATTATTATAAATTTTTGTATTATTAGACAATATCAGAATTTGTTAGTACATTTTTTTTACTCTAAAGTTTGGAGAGGGTTTTGAAAAACCTGAAGAAGAAGAAGAAGGTTTCATCTCTTCCAATTTGGAAGTGGGTCTATTGGATTCTTCTTTCTTTGCTCTAATCATGACTTACTTCTCTATACCCATTTGCTTTTAACATCACTGAAGGTATAGATTTCTATCTCTTGATGTGTGGCTAAAAAACCCCATTCTTGGGGTGTGATTTAGCAAATATGTGTTGATATTATTATTGGGTCTTGCTTGCTGATAGGTTGGATGTATTTTAATAGTGATTTCACGTAGTGGTTGTGGTTTAATTTAATGGGTTTGTAGTTGCAAATACAAAGCCACCCATGTGTTTTCGGCTTGCCCGAGAGGGAGGTCGCGAAACCAAGATCAGTAGACTGATGTTCTAAGGAGTGGATCAACATGAGGTTTAGCCCGAGAGGGTGAGCCCTAGTACCATATCCTAACACTCTGCTCGAGAGAGTGAGTTGGGTAAGGCATAGGCTGGTCTTCATGCGGCAAATGGGTGTCCGAGAAGAACGCATTTGAAACGGGGTAAGTTTCCCAAGAGGGAACTTATTTCCATCTAAAGCTTAGCCTATTCACTATTATCTTGCAAATTTCCTATCAAAAGCATGTACCCAACTATTTATCTCAACTTGTATTGCTATCACACCCCAAGTACTCTTCCCCATACTTGATTTTCTTGTTATTTTTGTTGTTTTTGCTATACTTGTGACAAAAACCCCCAAATTGATATTTGACACTTTTGTGTTCCCCTTTAATTGACAATGTTTTTAATCATTAATGTCTTTAGTTACGTCTAGTTAGAAATAAATTTTATTTTTCTATTAATTCTCAAAACTGCCCTTGGGACACGACCCCAACCATTGGTTGGGCTACTATACTATTGCACGATCGTAGACAATTGTACTGGAAGTTGTGCCGTTGATTATGCAAAACATCAATACTCCAAAAATAGTATCTAGCACAACCTTTCCATTGTCATCCTTCCCTCTATTGAAGTACTCTTTCAATGACTCATCATCTATCGGTGATTCGGAACGCTTCTCATGAACATAGTGAATCTATCCCACGAGCTGCTCACAGATTCTCTAGGTAGTGCTACAAAATTATTCAGTTTATCCTTATGATTTAGCTTATTGGAAACTGGGAAATACTTCGCTATAAACACCTTATGCAATTGGTCCCATATATGAATTGAATTATATGAAAGCTCAGCAAACCACACAGCATATTACCGGTTAAAGATAGGGGGAAGACTCTAAATCCTATGAAATTTATATCCAATTTCGGTTGTCCCACACAGCTCTTGCAGACACTTCTCATTTTAGACATGTTACCATGTTGATCTTCCGACGCTAGACCAGAAAACAACCCTCGTGGTGTATGCATTTGCATCAGACTGGTGGTTACCAAAAATGTATGCCCTAGAGGTAAAGGAGGAAGAACAATGGGCCCTTCTGATTCAACTGTATTAAAGTCAACCCTGTTGTTATCACACACCCTTGATGCTCGCAGATTCTGCACCCTTTCTGCATCTCTAATTAGATTACCACCATGAACCTGAGCGTGCACATTAACAAACCAGGAAGCTGAAATTTAACTCCATCACCTAGACCCTCTCTGATTGGATTGTTTAATACCCCTTGGTTATTCATTCTCCTCAAAGTCTTATTTAATTATGGATCGTAGGTTGTCAAAGGTTTGCCTCGACTCCGTGTACTTGGCATATACTAGAGTAGAAACCTGTAGAAACTAAAAACAAAAGAAAATGTAAAATCAGGAAATACTTGAATAAAGTTCAATAATGTAGTTAAACTTAATCTAAAAGTCTTATTCCCTGGAAGCGGCACCAAAATTTGATATGATCAAATTACACCTCCCTAAAGAAGTATAAGCAATCATTATCAAATAAAGAACCCAACTTGTAGGTTGAGTAATGCCGCCAAA
This sequence comes from Solanum chacoense, assembly GCA_029582705.1. Lineage (NCBI taxonomy): Eukaryota > Viridiplantae > Streptophyta > Magnoliopsida > Solanales > Solanaceae > Solanum > Solanum chacoense. Next base: position 14,824 of record JAJOOP010311921.1, read on the forward strand.
GAAATTTATGGATTTGATGAATAGGGTGTTTAGATAATACATTGATATTTATAATTGTGTTCATTGATGATATATTGATCTATCTAAGTAGTGAAGATGAGCATACCAATCATTTGAGGATTGCGTTGCAAGTCCTCAAGGACCAACAACTCTTTGTAGTGTTTTTTGGCTAAAGTTCGTGGCTTTTCTTGGTCATATTGTTTATGGTAAGGGTATTGAGGTAGATCCGAAGAAGACGTATACGATTAAGAGTTGGCATAGACCTTTATTCCCTTCGGATATTAGAAGTTTCTTGGGTTTATCTAGTTACTATAGAAGTTTGTTGAAGTGTTTTCTTCGATTGCCTCTCCATTGACGGCATTGACCCAAAAGAAAGTTAAGTTCATATGGTCAGAAACATGTGAGAAGAGCTTTCAAGAATTGAAAGATAGAGTTACCTCCGCTCCGGTGTTGACTTTACTGGAAGGAACCAATGAATTTTTTATTCAATTTGATACCTCGGGAGTTCGGTTTGGGTGTGTCCTTATGCCGAAAGGGAAAGTTATTGACTGTGGTTCAACGAAACTTAAGATTCATGAAAATTACTATCCTACCCATGACCTTGAACTGGCGGTGGTTGTTTTAGTCTTAAAGATTTGGAGGCATTACTTGTATGGTGTTCATGTAGATGTCTTTGCCAACCACAAGAGTTTGCAATATATGTTTAAATAGAAAGATCTAAATCTTCGCCAAAGAATGTGGCTTGAGTTTTACTAAAGGATTATGACATGAGTGTTCTCTATTACACCGGCAATGGCATGACAAATATGGTGGTGGATGATTTTGGTTGGTTATCAATGGGTAGTGTTTCTCATATTCATGATGATAAAAAAGAGTTGGTTCGAGATGTTCATAGATTGGCCCTATTGGGTGTTCAGTTAGTTGACTCTATGAAAGGTGGTGTTATGGTTCATGATGGTTCAAAATCATCTTTTGTGGTAGATGTGAAATCCAACCAAGGTCATGATCAGACTTTGGTTGAATTAAAGGAAACAGTGCTTAAAAAGTCTATAGAGGCTTTCTCCCAAGAGAGATATGGTGTACTTAGATATCAATGTCATTTGTGTACCTAATGTTGATGACTTGAGAGGAAAAATCTTATCAGAATCCCATAGGTCTCGATAATCCATTCACCCGGGAGCCACAAAGATATGCAGTGACTTGCAGGAGACATATTGGTGGAATGGGATAAGGAAGAATATTATTACGAAATTTGTAGCTAAGTGTCCTGATTGTCAACAAGTGAAGGTTGAGCATCAAAAGCTAGGGGGTTTATCTCAAGATATTAGGATTCCCACTTCGAAGTGGGAAGATTTGAACATGGACTTCATTGTTGGTTTACCTCGCACCCCGCGACAACATGATTTGATTTGGGTTATAGTAGATGGAATGACGAAATTAGATCATTTCATTCTCGTCAATACTTTTTATTCGGTGGAGTATTATCGTAAGTTGCATTGAAGAGGAAATCTTTCCAAAAGGGTTTTGGTACTCCTGTTAAGCTTAGTACAACCTTTACTCCACAAACTGATGGGCAAACGGAGCGTACTATTCAAACTTTGAAAGATATGTTTAGAGTATGTGTAATTGACTTCAAGAGTGATTGGGATGATCCCTTGCCTTTGATTGAGTTTGCATACAATAAGCTACCACTCAAGTATTGTATGGCTCCATTTGAGGCTCCATATTGTAGGAGGTGTAGATCTCCTATAGGTTAGTTTGAAGGGGCTGGAGTCACTTTGATAGATCCTGCATTCTTACATAAGGCTTGGTAGAAGGTTCGGCTTATTAGAGAAAGGTTGAAAATGACTCAAAGTCGATAAAATTCCTATGATGATGTTAGAAGAAGAGATTTTGAGTTCGACGTGAATGATTGGTTCTAATTGAAAATTTCACCCATGGAAGGAGTAATGATATTTGGAAAGAAATGGAAGCTTAGTCCTCGTTATGTGGGCCCACATTAGATTTTGAGGAATGTTGGTAAGGTTGCTTTTGTACTTGACTTTCCTAATGACTTTGCATCGGTGCATCCTGTTTTCCATGTATCCTTGTTGAAGAAATGTGTTGGAGACCCGATATCTATAGTTCCCTTAGAAGGTTTGGAAGTTAAGGAGAAAATTTTTTTATGAGGAAGTCTCGGTTGAGATCTTAGACCGGCAAGTTATGTAGTTGAGAAATAAAGAAGTTGCTTCCGTAAAAGTTCTTTGGAGGAAATAGTTAGTTGAGGGTGCTACTTGGGAGGCAGAGGTTGATATAATGTCATGTTATCCTATTATCCTTCCCTCTGTCCCTACTCTAGCTTGAGGTATTTAGTTCCTCATGGTTTACTCTTTTGATTTCATGTGTCTTAGATATTCTGATGATTTCTTCATTATGCATTATTCATGAAAAACTTAAATTTTGAGAAAATGAGTTAACTTGATTGATTTCTTCATGTTTATGTGTATTTGAGTATGATTTGCATATAGATTTCATGATATGATTTGTGAACATGTTTTACCTTGGAGTTGATGTTTCCTCGTCGGATATGTGCACTTATGAGAATTGCATTTATGTTGGGCTGTTAGATTAAGTTCCTACAGTCCTTATGATGTCATGAATCGCATTCGAGGGTGAATGTCCCCAAGGGGAGATAATGTAAAACCTTGGATTAAAAATTATAGGAAATTTCCATTTTTCTAGGATCTGGTGTAAGTACCAACAATGCCACCAATGGCATGTGGACTGACACACATTCCGCAGGTAGCTTCGTGGATGGCTAGTCTAATTTTTCCAAAAATGTCAAGTTCCAGTACATACAAACAGTTCTTTTGTCACACTCCAACCCTAGATGAGGCGGACAAGTACCATATGAACACATGCTTTAAAGTCACCTATGATGAGAAAGTAAACTACTACTATGCAGATATATTTACTGATGAGAAGCTTCATATACAACACATGTTGACTAGCTAAACCGATACATGTGACAAGTGAAACTATGAATTCAGATAATAACTTTACAATGTCTACAAAGCCTCTACTGAAATCCATAACTATACCACTATAAAATACGCATAGTAAAGACTCGGTAAATCCCCGAATCTACCTAGAGCTCACCAATAACCACTAAGTATCATGTGCTTCTATTGGGGAGAGATCTACTAGTTGAGTACCTATACCTGCAACATGAAATGCAACATCCCCAATAAGAAATGTCAGTATGAAAGAATGTACTGAATATGTAAGGCATAATAGAATCATATGTAAAATGCGAGCTCAAGTGAAACCAAATACCAATAAATAAGGATTAGAGACCACCTTTGCTTATACTTATGGAATCGTGTGTGTTACATTCGTTTCTTTACTTTTCTTTGCATTATAATATTTATAAGACATATGATACAAATGACCAGCTGATCAGCGGTAGAAGAGGATGACCCATGCTAGGCATTTTAACCCTTGGGATGTTGTCTTCATAATTTCTCAAATTGGGATCGGCCCATGCTAGGCTTTCACCCCTGAGCTGCCACCCTCTTATACCAATTGGTATAGAAGGGTGACAGCTCAGGGGCAAAAGCCGAGCATTGGGTGGTCCGTTTTCCTATTCACGAGTCATAGGTAGGTCTCGTAGGTGAGTCCCAGACTTAAAAATATTTAGAGTCAAATTTCCAGAGCCATGGCCAAGATGTACAGCTCGTAGGTGAACCCACAGACTGTACATGGGCGTGTCGTTGGGAGTCAAAAATTATTGGTTTCTAAACTCATTGACGACCAACCAGGACGGTCTGTGGTCTGACCAATGGACCGTAGGTCGGGTCGTTGGAGAGGTCGACATTAATTTTTTTGAAAGGGCTTTTGGGTCTTTCCTAATTATTCCAACCCAATACTGTGACATTTTACCATCTATTAGAAAAACTATATAAACATGTTGACCCCCAAAATCGCCTAATTTAATTCATTCTCTTAAATTCCTAAAAGAAGAACATGTTCATCCTCTCCAATATTTCTCTCTCTATAAGCTTAAAGAAGAAATCTAGAGTTTCAAGCCAAGTCGCTAGTTCCACCATTGAAGTCAAGCTTTTGGAATTTATGGTATGATAATTTTCATCTTTGGAGCTCTTTTCTTCAAAGAGTTCCTAAATTCCCCAATTTACAAAGTTAGAAATCTCCAATTGAACTTAGGGTTTTCTTGTATGTCATGGGTTCCTTTCAATACTGAATTACCTGTTGTCTTATGAACTATTATGCATGAAATGAGATAATTCCATGTTTTTAAGAAGAATCTCCATTAACCCATGCTTAACCCATGTTTTCTAAATTTTGATGATTGGAAGTGGGTTTTGAACCATTAAAGGTGAATTACGGAAATATGCATGTTCTTATGAAGTTGATAAAATATGATATATGTTGCTTTGAGAGTAAAGCATAAATTATGTTGTTGTTGGTTGATTATTGTGAAAATTTCTCACATAATTACTCAATACGTGAATGTGAAAGGTTTTCTCACACAAAATATTCTAAGGTTGGAAGGTCTTCTCACCTAAAATGAATCAATGTTAAGGAGCTACTCTAATAATAAGGCAAGCGACGATTACCCATGAATTCTAATGCTAAGACAAGTGGAGATTACCCATCTCTCATGAATGTTAAGAAAAGTAATAATAATCAATATTCTATGGGATTTATTCTTAGCACCTAGTGGACAAGTGGTGATTACTTATCTCCCATAAACTACGTGTCATCATAGGTTGTCTAGATAGACATTAGCTAGTAGATCATAGGGTATCAATTTGATTTTTTTTTTCTATGTTTATTGAGTGTTTTTTTGGGCTTAATATTTTCTTAGTTTGCCCTTGGATTGGTTATGATTAAAATATTAAATTGTTTAAGTTCTTATTTCTTTACAAGTCAAGGTAGATGATACTTAGAAATCAATAAAATGAGACAATTGATGTAACTGTTGAACTTTGTTTACGATGGTAAGGTTTTGTCTTTCCATTGTGAAAATTCTGAATAACTAATCATAGAGATCTTTTGAGTAGAGTTCTATTTTAAGATCTAAAAAATTAGAATGTTATTTAAGAACATACAAACTTGCAATATGAAAAACAAAGCAAGTTTCATTCAATTGTAATTCTAAGATCCTTCATTCTGTCATTACATTCTAATTATCTGATTTTCTTCTCTTCATTCCACACTCTAGCTTTTAACTCATTTAATGTGATTTTGATCACTTTCTATAACATATGCTAACAACAAGAAAAAATAAGGATCTAACTGTATCTAATTAGATTACCAAAATTTTTCATAATCTCTTAATTAGTGCCATTTCCAAATATATTGGTACTGGTTCAACGTCCCAACCTAAGTCTAACAACTAGAGATAGTGACATGGTGTCTAGACCTATAACATGATTGTATTATTACTTCAGCTCCCTTTAACTTCATGTGTTATGATCTCTTCATTATCTCCATTAGTGATCTTAAATGTTGACATTGAGACTCGAAACTATAATGTTATAAATTTTCTGTGGTTCTCTCAATTTCCATTTCTTTAGTTGAATGTGGTTCACTTTATTCTTGTAGCTACCTCAAACCCCCATTATATATATTATGGGATTGGAATAGAAAATGTTGAGCTTGGGACTACAACTTCTTCTTAGTTGGAATAATGAATTCAGGTGTACTTGCAATGTCAGCTTCTAATACAAACATTTGTTTTGGTTAATGTCATCTAAAATATTTAAATATGGACAGTTCTACTATTCAATGTATTTAGGTATTCTGCACATATATATCTATATTCTATATTACCTTAAAAGCATGGACTCCTAACTTGAATGTTGAATTACTATAATATCCCTCTCTTATTTAGGATGTGACTTTTCCAAAGGGTCATGACTTTTCAGATAAGACACAAAAAACACTTGTTCATACTACCCTTTGTTGACTATAAATAGAGGGGCTTGCTCACATTTTTCAACCACAATTTTTTTTAATCTTCTACTCTTCTTCTTGCATTTTAAGAAATTTCCTGTGATTTATTGTCGTTGAGTGAGTTCGAAGTTTGGCGGAATATGAGGAACCACTATTCTGATGAAGTAAATTGTTCTATCGTAAGAGGGTATATTCCTTAACCTAGAGTACTTGAGGAAAACCATTTTGATGATATAATAATTATTTCTTTGCTTAATATATACATTAGTATGCAATTTTTGAATATATGAAGTCAACATGATGTAGTCTAAATTCATTTATTTTTGTTAACAATTTCTCTTGTGATGTAGATATATGCTTCTGAATATCTTTTTCCAAAATTATTAAACTTCTCAAGAGTTACAAAATTGTCACGATGTACTTTTTGATGCTCAAAGACAAAATAATGACTTTATATATCAATGTTATTACGATATAAACAGTGCCCTTTTGTTTTACTTATTTATTGTTTCTTAATATTTCAGTATTTTAGGCGAAGAAAAGTTCATATGACTTGTAATAACGTTAGTTTAAGTTTGCATTAGTTTAATTTTTATTATGTATTTAATATCTAATTTCTATAAGATAAATATGTGTGGGTAGTTATTTGTATTTCAATTAAAGTATTATATATGTCACAAATGTATTATCAAGTTAACAAGATCTTCTAACTTCAAAATATACTATTTAAAATGTTTCGAGTTTTTTTTTAAAAACAAACAAACTCACAAATGTCAATATGTATGAATCATTTAAAAGTTATCATTTAGAAAATAAATTTTATATTAAGTAATATGGAGTAGACATTTTCATTTTGTCCCTACACTAAATTAAAATATAATAATTATAAAAAAAATATTAACATTAATTATAACTCCTATTTATTTATGTAAGTATAAAAATTATTAGAAATTCAGCTATTGCACACTAATTCTTTAGTTATAACATTATAAATTCTCTTAGTTATTACTAATTATTCCAAACCTTATTCACACTCTTTTACATTTTTAGTTATATTATTATGAATTGCTATGATTATTACATTAATTATATCTATCTTTCATCTTTCCTTATATTAACTTTTGATCAATAATTTTTCATATTATTATACCGCCTCTATATATGTGATAACACGGTGTTGTTATTTTTCCTTGGACGAATCATGTTTGGTTCAATACATTGAAAATCGTTTACAAGTATATGAACTTTTAGTTTAGAATATTCTTGGTCATGTAGGGTTTTATCGTAGGTTCATCATGAATTTTTCTAAAAATGAACTTTCTTTGTTACAGTTGCTATAGAAAGAATCCACGTTCATAGTTGATGCATTTTGTGGAGGTTCATATGTGTATCAAAGACAAGCTCACTTCATCCCCCGATAATAATAGCAACCGATTGGTCAAATACTTTTGAGTTTATGAGCAATACAAGTAGGGTTTCTTTGGGAGCAGTTCTTTGGTAGTGAAAAGATAAAAAGTTTCATCCAATTTATTATGAAACTAAGGCTCTTAATGTGGCTCAAATGAAGTGTACATTCAAAAAACAACAATTGTTAGAAGTGGTTTTTTATTTGACGTATCTGAGCGCTTCATCCAATACTAAGCGTCCATGGTCGTTCAATAGAAATATAACCCAACTAGTGAGTTGGGGTCGAGTCCCAAGGGAGAAGTTTGTAATTGAGAATCAATAGAAAAGCAAAAATATGTTCAAGTTAATCATAGTTGTAGACATTTACGAAGAAAAACATGATAAATTAAAGGGTGACACAAGTGTCAATTATCAAATGGGGGGTTTTGTAAGCAATTATCAATTAAAATGACAACTAAAATGAAAATGCAAATATGGAGACGAGATTCTTGGGATGTGATAGGAATATGGGCTAAAATATACAATCGGGTAAATGCTAATGATAGTAACTCGCTACAAATTTGTAACTAGGCTAGACTTTAGTGGGGGTAAATTTATCTCGAACAATTTACCCCGAATTAAATTGGTTTCTCTCGAAAACCAATAAGTGGCAATCAAGCACAACGTTCACCTTAGTCCATTCAATCCCTCGAGCTAAATGTGTGGGAGAGGGTTTAGGATTCACTCTCTCGAGCTAAACCCACGACAACCCAATAACCACAGACTATCGATTTAGTAGTTTTGGTTTCAAAACTTCTCTCTCGAGAAAGTCTAGGGTATTAATGCAATAATTGGTCACATTGTCAAACCCGCAAGGTTAGGGTCTTAGCTAATCATAGAGAAAACATGAAAATCAACACCTGCCACATTTTCCATAGCTGGGTATGTGAAATTCGAAAGTTAAAATCAACTAAAATCTTCTCTATTACAAAATCTCAATGAATAATCTTGCTAAAATCTCTTCGAACCAGCAATGGTGGTGTTTTCTCTCTAAATCTTCTGTTCCTTCCTTTTCTGAATACCTTCGCTCTCTAGCGAAAATCAATTTATACAAGTCTAATGTGTGGCTCTTTGGGACCATTCGGTGAAGTAAGTCGAGCTTCGTCGACGGTTCGGTGACTCGTCGATTTCCCCCTCGCTCCTTCATTTTTCACCTCTTTTTAGCACAACCACTGTAATTTTAGGCGAGCCAGATCAGGATCACCAAGTAATTCCACGATGCGCCCTTTTTGCTTTCATCTCGTCCATCAGCACTTATCTGAATCTCCTTAAGTATTTGGAGATTTGGTCATCCAACACCGAAGCGATCAGTGACACGCAGAATGGAACTATAGCTCGCCGAAACTACCCCTAATTCAGCCTCAACATTTTGTAACTTTAGGCTGTAGAGTGGCAACTTGGCGAGTCGCTGAGTGGCATCGGTGATCATTAAGCTTGTTTTCCCTTTCTCTTGCGCATTCGTGTTGTCTCTATTTCCCATATATGTCCTATCTTTGTTCCTCAATCCATGGCACACAATTAGCATTTGAGGACACTATATCTATCAAAATAAAGCCCTAAATGAGTCCAAACCTTGGACTCATCAACACCCTCAACTTAAACTTTTGTTTGTCCTCAAGTAAAACTCAAGTTTAGCAATTCAAAAAGGACATCTCAAACAGTGCTACACAAGACTCAATTCTGAATGCAAACAAAAATACTCAACTTACTCATGCAAGGATCAATTGTGTACTCAAGGCTTCAAGTTGTGACTACCATTATAAAAGATTCTCAAGTTTGCAATACTTGCTTCAAATTGCAAGTTCAAGCTCAACAAAGGTACTCAAATGCCCTCACCCAAAGAATGATTCCACAGTTACACACAATGGTTCAACAATTTATAGTTCCGGAATCAAACCAACCCTCACTCTCACAAAGATGAACACATGCATGACTTCACCTAGAAGTTTGCCCTTATTTTTTAGTCAACACGTGTTTCAACTCACTCAACATCAAAAAGGTATTTTCGAAGATTGTAACGGGGCTGAGTATAAAGGTATGGTCATTTAGTCTCAGTGGCTGCTATCCTCATGAAATGTGGTATGAACAACACTTTATTTACTTTCCTTCATCATTCTCATTCCTGCTCAAAATTCGCCTCATTATCCAATTTCCATGAAACTTTGGACACCCTATTTTCTTTTGCAACTTTATTTCAAAACTTTTTCATTCCTTTTCTTTTTCTTTCTTCTTCTCTCTTTTTTATTGTATGGAGGGGTTCCATCTTTTTGTCAGTACGATGGGTAGAGGGCAATTTCTTCACACTTCTTGATTTACCTTCTCTTTTCACCACGCCCCCAACTTAGGCTTTTGACCTAAGTTGGCAATTCAAACTAACCACATCTCATGAGAATTGATGGAGAAGGGAAAGAAAAAGGTCACAATTTCATCAAGTTTCTTCCAAGGAAAAGCTAAGGCTCAAAAGGTGTTCAACTGAAGTTCACACACTCAAGAGGTAGGCGACAAAAGAGGTACAAAGTCAAATTGTTTCACTCTTTAAAATTGTTTCTTAAGATCATTTCAAGAGCTTGCATCACTTAGTCAACCAGACCAACGGGGCAAATTCTAGGTGTCATCACACATGGTTCGCAGTAAACTCATCACACAAGTCATTGACACCAATGTCAAATAAGACTCCACACTTTCACTAGTGTGCAATGTTAATCACAAGAGACTAAATTTGATAATCGGCTAGTCACAATGAGATGCAAAAAGTTCACATATTGCCTATGCAACTTCATTTGGCCTCATCGTAGCCGCACATTTATTTTTGTTCAATTGAGAGCACTATTCAAGTCATCGGTATTGATTACAATCTACACTCAAATTTGCACACAAACCGCCACAATTAAATACAATCAAGAGGTGGCAAAAATGGATCCAAGAACACAGAGGAATTCATTGACTAAATACACACCCCACCAAAAGCATTCAACATTGTCCCCAATGTGAGTAGAGAACATACACTCCTGCAAATAAAACAAGAATAAAAATAAAACTAACAAATAACGATAAAATTCTAGTATGTAAACATGCAGAGTAAGGTGACGAGGAATCTTCACTAAGTGCCCAGTTGGCAAGAAAAAGAACCAGTCACCGAATACTTCGGGGGTGCGCCTAATGATCTGGATATCGCCCTTAGTTCTAGTGGGCAGCACTCTCAGAAAGGGGCAAATCGATGGTGAAGCATGAGGTCACTGAATAGGTTGGCGAGTCACATAATAGACTTCGAAAATTGCCGAACACTCATTGAGTTACGATGTTAGCGCTGAAGTAAAAGGGATAGAAAAATCAGGTTGCCTAAGTACATTGACGATTCGCCGAGTAGGGTAGGTCTCCCACCGAATGTTCCAGAATCTCAGCCCCATTTTAGAAGTCCATAGGGTGGACTTTGTCGGGTTCCATTTTGACTAGACCTATCAAGGACACTTCATCCAATTCTAAGTGTCAACGATCACTATTTAGTATAATAACCCAACTAAATGAGTTGGGGTCGAATCCCACAGGGAGTGGTACGTGTTTACGGTTCAAGAGTAAAGTGTAAACATGTTCAACTCAACCATAGGAATAAACATTATCGAATAAAAACATAATCCAAATTAGGGGGTGATATGAATGTCAAATAACAGGGGGTTTTGATTGTAAATATCAACTACAAAAACAACAAATAAGATGAAGTAACAAATATTGAAATGGGTTCTTGGGATATGATTCGATTATAGGCTAATATAGAAAAATGGGTAATAGCAACTGTTAGTAAATAGCTGTAAATTAGTGAATAGGCTAGACTATAAAGGAGGTATACTTTCTTTCGAACAATTTACCCTGAATCAAGTTGATTTTTCTCGAACACCAACAAACAAGCATATAAGAAGATCTTACGCCTTAGTCCATTCACTCTCTAGAGCTGAATGTGTGGAAAATGGTTTAGGATTCATTCTCTCGTGCTGAACCCATGACAACCTAATACCCACAGACTATCAATCAATAATCTTGGTTTTAAAACCTCTCTCTCGAGCAAGCCAAAAACATGAAGGTAGAACTATATTTGCAACTACAATCCTTTAATTTTAAGCACAGTTAATGATTTAAATAACTTCTAAACAACATTTAAACTAACAATTAGTAATACCCATAAGCTAAATCAGCTTATAATCACATCCCAAGAATTGGGGTTTTAGCTAGACTTCATAAAAAGATAAAAATCGTTACCAAATTGTGTTTCCATAAACTGTGTAAAATTAACTTCGTCTTTACAAATGTCAAACTTAAAGAATCTCAAAGACCCACTTCCAATTTCTTAAAAATGGTAAACTTCAATTCTTCAAAGCTAAGGAAACCTTGACTCAATATTCAGAGTTCAAACTCAAAAATTACTTTTAATGAATATTTAGAATAAAATTTTGATTTCAATAATGATGCTAAACTAAATGTTCAAAAACGTGTTTATAGCCGCCAAAAATATGCTGCGAAGGACCATTCGGCAGAGTTAAGTCCGGCTTGTCGATCAGCTCACCGATCTGCCCTTTGGTCAGTTCCATCGCATTTTTGCTTTGGCCTTCAGCACCCTTAAGTTATGTAACTTTGGGCGATCCAACACTGCATCGCAGAACAACTAGGTGACACGCCGACTGCTCCTTTCTCTTGCCAACTTGATTTTCTACTTCAAGGCATGGCACAATAGAACTTTGCGAGAGATGGTGCTTATTCAGAGACTCGCCAAAGGGACTTGGCGATCACTAGGCCTTCATTTCTTCCTTCTTTCAGCTCGCTTCGTAACTTTTTGCAAATTAGTGTCCATGCTTTGTTCTTCAATCCAAATACATGGAAATCAAGGATTTTACATTAGTTATTGGCACAAAATGAGCATTTGAGGACACTAAATTTATCAAAATAAAACCCTAATTTAGTCCAAATCGTGGACTCATCAACACCCCCAACTTAAACTTTTGCTTGTCCTCAAGTAAAATTCAAGTTCAGCAATTCAAAAAGCATATCTCAAACAGTGCTACACAAGACTAAATTATGAATGCACACAACAAGACTCAACTTACTCATGCGAGGATCAATTGTGCACTCAATGGTTCAAGTTGTGACTCACCATTACCAAAGATTCTCAAGTTCACTATACTTGCTTCAAATGCGAGTTCAAGCTCAACAAAGGTCCTCAAATTCCATCATACAAAGAATGATTCAATATTCACACACAATAGTTCAACAATTTATAATTCCAGAATCAATAATAACTCTCACGCTCACAAAGATGAACACATGCATGATTTCACCCATAGGTTTGCCCTTATTTTTCAATAAACTCTTGCTTCAGCTCACTCAAGATCAAAAAGGTCTTTTCAAGGCTTGTAACGGGGCTGAGTGTAAAGGTATGATCATTTAGGCTCAGTGGCTGCCATCCTCATGAAATACGGTATGAACAACACTTACTTTCCTTTTCATCATCATTCTCATTCATGCTCAAAAGTCACCCCGTTATTCACTTTCCATGTAATACCTTACACCCCATTTTCTTTTGCAACTTTATTTCAACCTTTTTATTCCTTTTCTTTTTTTCTTTCTTTCTTTTTTTTTTGTATGGAAGGGTTCCATATTTTTCAAACCCATGGGTAGAGGAGGAATTTCTTCACATTTCTTGATTCACCTTCTCTTTTCATCACACCTCCAACTTAGGTTTTTGGCCTAAGTTGGATATTCAAACAAACCACATTCCATGAGGATTAAGGGTGAAGGGATGAAGAAAGGTCACAATTTCTTCAAGTTTCTTCCAATAAAAGGCTAAGGCTCAAAGGTTGTTCAAGCGAAGTTCACACACTCACAAGGTAGGCCACAAAAGAGGTAAAGTGTCAAATTGTTTCACTCTTTAAAAAATTTTCCTAAGATCATTTCAAGATCTAGCATCACTTAGTCAACCGGACCAACGAGACAAATTCTAAGTGTCATCACACATGGTTCACGGTAAGCTCATCACACAAGGCATTGACACCAATATCGAACAAGACTCCACACTTTCTCTAGTGTGCAATGTTCATCACAAGAGACTCAATTTGATAATCGGCTAGTCACAACGTGATGCAAAAAGTTCACATATTGCCTATGCAACTTCATTTGGCCTCATCGTAGCCGCACATCCATTTCTGTTCTATTATGAGCACTAATCAAGTCATCGGTATTGACCAAGACCAATACTCAACTTTCCAAGAGAACAGCCACATTCAAACACAATCAAGAGGTGGCATAAGATTTTCAAAGAGGGTCAAAAATCATTTACAATTAAAACAAGGAGCCACAAGCTGAAATATCCACCAATACAGTGCCAAAAAACAATACCCAATATATATGGAAAATATCATCAAAACAAGAGGCAGGTATGGAGATACCGCACTCCACCACAAAACAAAAGGTATTTGTCCTCAAATGCAAGAAAATATCCAAAAGTCAATAAAAGAAGGCAGAGAGGGAGATAAAGAAAATTCTGCCTAAACAGTCACTCCATAAGTGGGAGCATCAGTGCCCAGAGTCACTTTAGAAGTATCGGCTCCACTGGATCTACCTATGGTGGTGTCTCTCAAAGAAGTCTGGCGTGCAGTCTCGAACATCGCATCCTCAAGGTCAGCTAGATCATCATAAATCTCAGCATCTCTCAAATCTATCTGCTCTTCATCGGACTCTGCCTCCGACTCATAAGCTACCATATCATCCCGATGTAAATCTCTGATGGTGGTCGGAGGAATCCCAGAAGTCGTCGGGGTATCTACATCATCTGCTGCCTCGAATAGTGAAATGAAGTTTGTGGACTTCAAGTAGTCCATGTCCTTTCTTTGATTTGCAACTTCAGCTTTCAAAGCCGTCACCACAGTAGAATCCTCCTATCTTCTCTCACAAGTTGCGACCCTCGCAATCAAATCATCAACAAAAGCCCAAAGAGGGGTCGGTGCAGTAAGGATGGCACTCTCAATCAACCATGAGATTGCCGCCTCTAGTCGGGTAACCCTCACATCAGCCGAATGGGCCAGGTTCCCCATCTTCAGGATCATAGTCTGAGTAATCCTGGAAGGCTGGGCAGTAGTAGATGTGCCAGGAGCCTGGGAGGAAGAATGGGAAGCAGATGTACCTGAAGGCCCGGAGGTCAGAGTAGGCAAGGATGCCTCTGCAGTAATCGTCTCTATGTCAATCTCTGGGTTTTTGTCCACCGGAGATGTTCTTCTCCTGCCTACCTCCTCCATAGTGTACTCGGTCTTTATACGCCGGATATTAGAGAAGGATGTAGGGGTGAACACACAATCTCTTGTCTCATCACGAGGAATACGAGCATGCTAACACAACTGAATAATTAGCACCGAGAATGATAGAGAGGTCTGGCTCTGCTTGGCCCTCATGGTCATTTCCTGCTCTACAATGAGTTCCATGTCAGTGCTCTTGCTGGACATTATCAAACCAAGGTAGGCCGCCTTAGGGTGGCGGAGGATGGACTAATTCTGGGACGGCATGATGGTGCTGCTGCTAAAGCCAAACCAGAAGCGAGCAGCAATACTCAGGTCCTTCTTCTCAATAGGGGCCCCAACCTCAATCCACCTCGGAGTGGTATCAGAAATCAACGGTGCCAACCAGCGCTTTAAGTCATCCAAGGACTGAGTAATAGGCAGGCCTTCATATGCCAATATAGCACCTAGAGGTCTGCCAAGTACAGTATTAATATGGTCGCTACTGCACCAGACTTCCTTCCCCCGAACGTTAACCCACTTTACCAGTCTGAAAGCACTGATCTTCTTCTTCTCCTTTGGCACCATCTCTCCATGTGATGTATAAAACTCTCGGTCCCACGTAGGAATGTGGGGGCCTCGGGGCTAAGTGAACTTCTCAAACCGGTTGAAGTGGAGGGTGTCCCTCACTATAGAGTATCTGTCCACTAAACCCTCTGTGGATAGAAACTTCTCTTCAAGGATCATCCACAACCCATCGACTTTCAATCTGTTAAGTAGTCGGGGATGAGGAACTACTGGTGGCACTGGAGCCACATGAGGTGCTAGAGTTGGTGTTGTATCTGCTGGGGATGCGGCAACTGGGACTCTAGATGAGTCAGGATGAGACCTAGCACGGATCTCAGCCCGTCAGGACTGTAATGGCTGATTGTTATCCGGCTTAGAAAATGTAGTTTGGGAGCCTTCACTATCGGAGTTATGCTTCGGAACCTCAGATGCTGGCCTTTTGCCTTTGCTCTTGCCTCTCTTAGGAGGTTTTGTTCTTCCCTTCTTGGAAAGATTGGCTCCCTTTTCATTTATCACGATCCCCCGTGCTCTCTTACGGGGCGACATGCCAAGATTGGTTCTAGCCATATCTTCAAAAACATCAAAAAGAGTTATAGATAATTCAAGCAAAATTGCAGAAAAATAGTTGCAGACAAACTCGCTGATCCAGTCGGTGAGTCGCCGAATCTCTTTGGCAAGCTAGATCGGGCTCACCAAAAGGATTGACTCAAAATTTCCCAAAAAAATTGGCATGTCGGTGAGGCAAAGGGCCTTTCGGTGAATCACCAACAACATTCGGTGAGCAAGGACTAGCCTGACGAAAGTTACAGTGCATTTAAGGGGTTAGGGGCACAGAAAGGGCGATCAAGAAGGACTTTCGGCAAGTCGCCGAGTGCACTCCTCAAACTCAGGCTTTTCGCCGAAAGTTACAGAACCCAAACTCAATTTTAGAATGAAATTAAAGGCGATGAGGGGGAATTTGATGAACCGCTGAGTGGTTCGACGAGCTCGACTCAGCTCGCTAAACGAACCAAAGTGCTTACATTAAACCCCAACTTCCAAGTTCAACCCCACAGCCCCCAAAAACAAAATAAGAACATGCACCCATTCAATTAAACCTAGATCCATACTACCCATTCCCCCGGGAGACTCAGACTTCTCTCGGTTTGGCCAAATTTGGCCATTTGACGACTTTTGCCCTTAAGAAAGACATCAACCGCTCTATCATTGGGAAAATTACATCATTTGGCATAATGCGGGTTACTTAGACTTCACCCTACTAGACCCAACAACATTTAGGCACAACCCCACAATTTTAATCAATTTTAAGGCACAAAATACTCGGGAATTCAACAAAATAGGCATTATAGGTACGATATTCAAATTAAAATAGGCACACAAGCATACAATTAAGATCAGAGAGGCCCATCACACAACACTAAGATAAAGATCATTTCATATGAGTAAAAATCACTAAATATAGATTCGAGGTTCAGAAAACCAACCTTTAAAGCCGAATACAAGAACTTGTAAAGCTAGGAAGCAAAGAATCCAACTCTGAACACACATATGACGACTAATACAAGATAACAAAACAAAAATATGGGAAAAACTATTTCGGATGTGAGTTTGGCAAGTTGAAAAGTGAGGGAATATGAAAGATTTTGAACTTTTGGCTTTTTCAAACCGTCTAGTTCTCGCCAATTTGGTGACATAAGTTTTTCACGCTGACCCACTCCGCGGCATGCCGAGTGGGCACTTACCTTGCCGAGTTTTACAGGACCTCTAGTTAATGTGGGGGTCCAACGGCGGACTAAGTCGTGAGGTCAGCGATTCGCCAATTTTCTCCTAGGCTCACCTAGTTTTACAAACTCCAATTTCAAAATGTCTTGAGTCCAACGACAGTCCAAGTCGGGCTCGCTGACCTCTTCAGCGAGTCGTTGACTGGACTTTTAGCTTGCCAACCTGCACTTTTCAAACACATTCAAAACTTTGACCTATACAATCAAAACACCATTATTTCAAAATTAAAAAGAGAGAAAATAAAACATTGGTTGCCTCCCAAGAAGTTCCTTAGTTAACATTGTGGCACGACGTAAGTTCCCACTTAGGTTTCATTCTTGGGGTTTGCCTCATTGTTACAAGGCAACCTTTTTGTTGCTTTGGGTAGAGACACCATAACACTTGGTCCATTTGGGACTCTAGCAGCTGCATGAACATGGCATGAGAGGTTGTCATCTGATTCAACATTTAGACATTCTCTTTTATCTCCTTCAACACTCTGTCGTGCTCTTCGACTTTGTGATAAATGAGTAAGAGTGTCTCCTCAACCTGTCTACCCTAATATTCCTTGGGTTTTCTACGCTTGTAAGGGGAAAGGTTCCTGTCTTTCTTTTTGGACATTACCTCCAATTCCATGTCTTTCTTGGCCAAGACATCCAACTGACCCAACAATGTGGTCAACGATTGCTAGTCAGTATAATAACCCAAATAAATGAGTTGGGGTCAAATCCCAGAGGGAGTAGTATGTGTTTAAGATTCAAGAGTAAAGTGTAAACATGTTCAAGTCAACCATAGGAATAAACATTATAGAATAAAAACATAATTCAAATTAGGGGGTGACACGAATGTCAAATAACAGGGGGTTTTGATTGTAATTATCAACTACAGCAGCAACAAATAATATGAAGTAACAAATATTGAGATGGGTTCTCGGGATGTCATTCGATTATAGGCTAATATGGACAGATGGATAATTGCAACTGTTAGTAAATAGTTGCAAATTAGTAAATAGGCTAGACTATAGAGGAGGTAAAATTTCTCTCGAACAATTTACCCCGAATCAAGTCGGTTTCTCTAGAACACATACCACGTGGAAGAGACAAATGTTCATACATTTAAAGTCTATTTTCATGCTATCAAGCATTTCATCAATCAATCAATAAGGGTTACGACAAGGCAATTCACAAACATTATGATCATCAAATAGCCTTTTCATTTCAACAACGTTTTATTGATTAAGATTTATCAAGCGGGAAATTATCCCTGTACATCATTCCCATTACACCCAACATATAACAAATGAAGGAAATACATGAATTCTACTAGAATACAAGTCTTAGGAGTTCACTTGCCTTAATCAAGCAATAAATCAATTTAAAGCTTGAGTTTTCCCTTCAAAATCACTTCCAAAGCCAAAAAATCTATATCAATAAAGTATTCACAATCACTTTCTAGAAACAACAATAGTCACATAAATTACTTAGATAAATGGGTCAATCAACTCAAAACCCAAATTCAAAAAGGAGGTTCGAATCTGAATACTAATTCTTGAAAGTGATATTTAAGAAGTTAAGAACTCATTAGAGAAAACCATTTTAAAAAAGGAATCAAAATCAATTCAAAATCCCCATTTTAGTTTAGAACTTGAGTTCTTGAAAAACCTTGTCATTTATCAATCAAAACCCCAAATTTTGATGTTAGAATACATAAATATTAATGGGAAATGAAGTTTTAGAGTTACAAGGGGTTACCCAATTGATTCACCTCAAAAAGCCTCTCAAAAATTGCCTCCAAGGGTTTTCCAAAACTCAAAATGGGGAAAAATGGACAAAACCTCGAAATTTAATGTCAAAAGGTTCCTAGTTGTCATAAAAGCGAACATAGGTTCACCTAAGCGGACTTCGCAAAAGTTGCCTCAGGTTCGCTTAAGAGAAATCCGGTTCATGAAGGTTCGCTTAAACAGACTGACCTTTGCAAAACCGGGGTAGAGTAGACACAAATTTTTTTAGCCAACTTTCAAATCATCGAATGGGCCCTTAGGATTCGTTTAGAATCACATGCATACAAACCATATATGAAAATTGATTATCCTCGATGTTTCAGACTCAATGGAACCGTAAAAATATGAATCTTAGGTCTTCTTGATCCGACATCTATGGAAACCCCAAGAAACTAACACAACACCTAAAAAGGCTAAAACAAGCTCAGGACCTGTAAAAATTAAACCAAGACTTAACCTAGACCTAAAATCATCCCCTAAATCCAACAGAACTCTTGAAATTCTAATCCAAGCATCCGAACCTCGAATGTTGACCAAAAGTCAACCCAAACAATAAGTATCTATAATTTCACAACTTAGGACCTCAAATTCTAAAAAAAACTCCAAATGTCAAACCGGCATCTCACATAGACAAATTTCCACATCCAGGACTAATGGAATCGATGAAATTCCGTTCCAGCACTCAAAACACCAAACAAATCTAAAACCACTTTTAAACAACTTAAATCTTTCAAACTCATAACTTACACAAATTCTAAACTTCAAACTCAGAGTTCAAAACCAACTTCTGAAAGTCAATTAGAAACAACTTAGGGTCAATATCGGGACGGTAAAATGGTAATTTACCAAAAATGAGCAATCGAGTCTTTACATTATCCACCACTAAAAACCATGTTCATTCCAGAACATAAAAACAAAAGAAAGTACCTAGAGCATTGAAGAGATGAAGATATCTAGAATTCAAATCTAACTCTATCTCTCAAGTAACCTTGGCCACTGAATAATTCTTCTACTACACCTTCGCTGAAGAAATTTCATTATTCGTAATCTTTTCGACTTGCCTATCCAAAATGGATATAGGCTCCTCCTCCAAAGATAAGTCTTGACCCAACTCAACTACATCAAGAGAAAGTAGACAGGACTCATCCGACACATACTTTTGAAGAATAAAGACAAGAAACACAAGATGAACAACTAACAAGGTAGGTGGCAAAGCAATCTTATAGTCCACCTCTCCAACTCGGCTCAAAATCTCAAAAGGTACAATAAATCTTGGACTAAGCTTGCCCTTTTTTCGCAAAACTCATCACACCCTTCATGGGTGACACTTGAAGCCAAATATGATCACCTTCCATAAACACAAGGGCTTATACTCTCCAGTCTGCATAACTCTTATGTTGACTCTGGGCTAGAAACACTTATCTTGAATCATACAGACCTGTTCTATAGCATTACTAAGCAAATCTGTATCCAAAGAGTCTGTCTAAACCGAATAAAACCAACCGATTGGAGATCTATATTGTCTATCTACAACACGTCAAATTGAGCCATCTGAATATTGGAGTGATAACTGTAGTTGTAGGAAAACTCTACTAAGGGTAAATTTTTATTCCATCTAGCACCAAAATCAATCACACAAACTCAGAGCATATGCTCTAATACTTGAATCGTCCCCTCAGATTGACCATCTATCTGAGGGTGAAAAGTTGTACACATATCTAATCGTGTACATAAGCCATGTTGTAATGCCTTCCAAAAATCTGAAGTGAACAAGGAACATTGATCAAAGACAATATAAAGTACGACTCCATGTAGTTGCACAATCTGACTGATATGAAGTTTGGTTAACTTCTCTACCATATACTTCACCGAAACCAATTTGAAGTGCGTAGACTTGGTCAGTCTATCAACAACCACCCAAATGTAGTCGTAGCCACCCATTGTGATAGGCAAACCCACAACAAAAATCCATTGTGCTCCATTCCCACTTCCAAGTATGAATAGTCATTCTCTAGACAAACCTCTAGGCGTATGGTGCTTACATTTAATATGTTGGCAAGTCAATCACCTAGAAATAAAGTCTACAATTCCCTCTTCATTCCACATCACTAGTAATGCTGGCTCAGGTTATGATACATCCTTGCCGCTGCTAGATGAATAGAATAGCTATAGCAATGTGCTTGCTCAAGAATCAATCTAACCAACTCGCTTGTCTTGGGCACACAAGCCATACCTCGAATTCTCAAGACACCTTCAAAATCAAGGGAAACCTCTTTGGCTTTCTCTTTCAACACTTTGTCTCAATGAGACACAACTTCATTTCATCATCAAACTAGTTCTCTGGAATATGCTCAACTAAGGAAGAATGAGCCTGAATAGAAGCAATCAAATTACCTCTCTCCTCAGAAATCTTAAATTAGACAAGAGTTTTGGATAACCTCTGAACATCTTTAGCCAAAGGTCTCCTCTATACTAATAGTAGCAATAGTCCCTATGCTAGAAGTATTCCTACTCAAAGAATCAGCATCACATTTCCCTTACCTAGATGGTATACGATGGTGATGTCGTAGTCCTTCAGTAGCTCAAGACATCTGTGTTTCCTCAATGTTAGATCTCTTTGACTAAAGTAGTACTGAAGACTATGATGATTTGTGAACAGCTCATAATGAACCCATAAAGATAATATCGCCTTAGATTAAGAACAAACACTACAACTTTTAACTGTAAATCATATGTATGGTAGTTCTTCTCATGGGTCGTCAATTGTCAGCGAAGGGGATCACCTTACCATTCTGCATTAGAAAACCACCTAACCCAACTCTGGAAGAACCCCAATAAATTGTGAAGTCCATACTCTCATTGGGTTAGGTTAAAATAAGAGTCGACGTCAACAAGTTATTCAGCTTTTGAAACCTCTCCTCACACTCATCAAACCACTGCAAGCTTGCACTCTATCAAGTCAATCTAATCAAAGGAGATGAAATAGTGGAGAAGGTCTAATCAAATCGGTTATAGTAGCCTACAAGTCTTACAAAACTCTAAACTCAGTAGCTGATGTGGGTATCATCCAACCTCTAACTACCTCAATCTAGGCTAGATCTATCCAAATATCCTCCTTGGACATCACGTGTCCCGAAAATTTCACAGAATCAAGACAAAACTTGCACTTTGAGAAATTGGATAAAGCTTCTCTTCCCCCAATTATTGGAGTAAAATCCTCAAATGTCGATCATGATACTCCTTAGTCTTGGAGTACACCAAGATGTCATCATTGAACACTATCACGAAGGAATCTAGATAAGATCGGAATACCCCATTTATCAACTCCATGAACATTGCAAGGGAATTAGTCAAAGCGAACGACATCACCAGAACCTCATAGTTCCAATAACGAGTCCTAAAAGTTGTCTTAGAGATATATGTGCCCTAATCTTTAGCTGATGATACCAAGACTCAAATCAATCTTAGATAACAAAGATGCACCATAAAGCAGATCAAACAAGTCATCAACACGAGGTAGAAAATACTTGTTCTTCACTATCACTTTGTTCATTTGTATATAATCAATACACATCCTCATGAATCTATCCTTGTTTCTCAAAAACAACAATTGAGTACCCCACAGAGAAACTCTAGGGTGAATGAACCCCTTTCTCAACAAATCCTGTAACTAATCCTTCAATTCTTTCTATTTAGTTAGAGCCATATGATAAGAAAGAATGAAGATGCTTGATGCCTGCCTCTAAATCGATAGCAAAATCAATATTCTATCCGAAGGTACACTTGGAAGGTTAGTAGGAAACACATATAAGAACTCTCTAACTACATGCACAAAATCCATGGGAGGAGGCCTTACACTAGTATCTTAAATGAATTCTATATAGGAAAAACACACTCTATCAGCTAATCTCTAAGCTTGAATAAAGAAGATAACTTTACTAGGGTAGGAACCACTAACACCCATCCACTCAACTCCAAGGACACGTGGCATTGCTAAGGTCACAGTCTTAGCACAACAATCAAGAATAACATTATATGGAGAGAGCCAATCCATACCTAAACCAATATCAAGGTTTACCGACCCTAAAATGATCAAGTCTACCAAGTACAATACCCAGCCTAAGAAACAAGACATGATCGATACACTCGATCCACCACTAAGGATTAACCCACTGGTGTAGTAATATGAATAGGCAACTACATGCAATCAAACATTATATCAAACCCAATAGATTAATAGCTAAACATATATGAGAAAGTAGACCCCGGGTCAAACAAAACCAATGTAGGTCAACGGAAAATTGGGATGATACATGTGATCAAAGCATCAGAAGTCTCAGCCTCAGCCTCTCTGGAAAAGCATAACACTGGCCGTTTTGACCACCTATAGTCTCAGTAGAACCCCTACATTTACCCTGCAGAGCTATGACACGCCTACTAAAAGTCCTGCAATCTCTACCGGACTGACGTATACCTCGACCCCTAGCTGAAGTCGTTGACTCGAGCAATTGAATAAGTATGTTGATACCTAAGTGAGTCGTAGAGGACATTGTAGAATCATGTGACCTAGATCCCCACACCCAAAGCAAGACCTGGATATTGATAAGTGCTACTGTGAACAAGATGAGCTACCATGGCCACCTCGGTGAGAAGCATAAAATCCTCGAGCTGACTGCCCACTCTCCATTGCTAACATGGATGCATGAACTGACCCCTGGCACTTAAAGGAGCCACTACCTTGATGTAAAGCTAGTCCTCCAAACGAGGCACTAGAAAATTGACTAGAAGAACAAGTCCTCTTTGGATCTCAAAACTCCTCCAAAACCATCAAATCCACCTCTTTGGCGGTGCTTACAATCAACTGGAAGGAATCCCCCTCTCTAGCTGCTCGAAACACATATGACCTGACGGAGAAATTCAACCCAATGACAAACCTACTTTCTCTCTCTACCTGATCCAGAACAACAGTTATAACATGCCTAGTAAGCTCACAGAAACGAGTCTCATACAGAGTCACAAAGAAACTACCTTGTGTCAAGTCCTCAAATCTCAGTCCACTCTCCTCCCTCACGTTCCAAAGAATGAAGCGGTCTTGGAAAGTACTAGAAAAATATCACATTCTACCGGAGGAGATCTAACTTGCCTTGACTCACAAAAGTCCTCCACCACTCTCTGGCACATCCATACAGCTGATGTGCAACTAAATGAACCCCACGAGAATCCACCATAGCCACTAACTAAGGAATCTCATTGCACAAAGTCAAGAACTTATTAGCATTATTGCTCTTACCACTCTGAAACTAGGGTGGTTTCATCTTCTGAAACCTCACATAACCTTGTTG
The DNA here is from genome assembly GCA_029582705.1 of Solanum chacoense. Taxonomy (NCBI): domain Eukaryota; kingdom Viridiplantae; phylum Streptophyta; class Magnoliopsida; order Solanales; family Solanaceae; genus Solanum; species Solanum chacoense. The sequence goes on from JAJOOP010311921.1 coordinate 38,931, forward strand.
CTCAGCTATTGTAACAATAACCTCAAGATAAATTTGAACACCCACAACTGGTGACGAAACCACTAGTGGCTCACCTGATCCTGAATACTCGGAATTTGCTGCTAACTTAGAGTTTGTGCTCCTAATCCAGTTTGAGAACAATGTGGTGTACCTATCGCACCACCCCGAGAGAAGTTCTCCAGCACTCCAAGCATCCTCAACAAAGTCCGTTGAAACAACGGAGTTCCTAACCCGGGAGGAACCTAGTCCTCAACAACCTCAATATCTGGATTAGGTGAAGCCTCTCTAGATCTACCTTTTGTTGGTGCTGCTCCATGGGTATGACCTCTAACATGTGCTCTTTCATGAGCACAACCTCTAGCTCTAGCCCTACCTCTACTCCTAGCTGGGTCTCAACATTTGCTTCAGGGAGTGCCTTCCCTCTACAATTGGAAATAGAAGCTCAGGTCAATAATAAGAAAGAATAACCTAAAGGAAGTTTCCTAACATTCTTCAGAGACTTTTGAAGATAAGTACAGACGTCTCCATACTTATCCTCGAGACTCTACTTAGATTTTTCTTATACAGTTGAGACCTATGAACCTAGGGCTCTCATAGCATTTGTCACAACCCAAAAATGGATGTGATGACACTTATATATTCCTACCAAGACAAGTCAGCCTCAACCTAAGAAAATGAAACAAAAGAAAGAAAGATAAAGAAAGAACAAATTGAAAATGGAAAACACATTCGTTCTATTACTATCCCAAACCTGGTTGTCTTGTGTACAAGACACTAACAAATAAAGTGCAGAATTTTGAAATAAGTACAAGTCTCAATGTCGTTGTTTCTCAAATAGAACAAAGCATAACATAAAGGAAAAGTGAGTCCTTCAGGATGAAAAGTAGCTCTCTCAATAGTCCTTTGGGTAGCATCTGTAAGTAGGAGAATAGGACGATCACAAAAAACTAGGCTTAGAATCTACATAAATGTCGAAGAAAGGGACGAGTACCAACAACACGGTACCCAACAAGCAACCTACTAAACAAAACAACTAGCTAGATATTAAATACCCCTTTCTTCCAAACTGAAACTTCTCAAACTACAACATACATAGAAATCAGCCCAACTTGAAAGTTCTACAATACACAACTCACGAGGTTCAATAGTCACAATTTTATAACCAACACGAATCAACTAAGTAAATCACAAGTATCAAGTGGATTTTTCAGAAATATCACACACTTCAATCACAATTAAAAGTAGGTCAATCATATGCATCAAAATATGTCAAACTAGAATGATCAATCCTCATCAATATCATTTTCCATCGAATTATATATCACTAGCGAGAAACGACCTCAGCATCACAAACACTTGCTGAAAATGACCTCGACATCATAACACTTGCTGGAAATGACGCCGGCATCATAACACTTGCCGGAAATGACCTCTGCATTACAATACTTACTAGAAATGACCTTGCCATTATAACACTTACCAACAATGACCTCAGCATTATGACCTTACTATAAATGACCTCAACATGACAACACTTGCTGGAAATGACATTGGAATCATAACCCTTACATGTATTATTACGGTGTTCAAAATTAATGCACACAAGCAAATCCCACCACACATAAGAGACAACTATTCACACAGTTTAAGACTATTTTCTTGCTATGAAGCATTTCATCAATCAATCAATAAGGGATACAGCAAGGAAATTCACAAACATTATGATCATCACATAGCCTTTTCATTTCAACCCCTTTTATTCATTAAGATTTATAAAGTGGAGAATTCACCCTTCACCCAATTCCCATAAATCCCAACACACAACAACAATGAAAATACACAAATTCTGCTAGAATATAATGTTTAGGAGATTAGTTGCTTTAATCAAACAATAAATCAATCTGAAGCTCGAGTTTTCCCCTTTCGAATCACTTCCAAAGCCATACAATCCATATCAATCAAGTATTAAAAATCACTTCCCAGAAACGACAATACCCACATAAATTACTTATAATAATGGATCAATCAACTCAAAACCCAATTTCAAAAAGGAGATTTGAATCTAAAAAATAATACTTAATAACTGACATTTAAGGCCTTAGGAACTCATTAGTGAAAAACATTTGAATAGAGGAAACAAAATCTATTCAAAATCCCCATTTTAGTTTAGAACTTGAACTCTTGAAAAACCTTGCTATTTATCAATCAAAATCCTAAATTTTGATGTTAGAATCCATAAATAATTAATGGGAAATGAAGTTCTAGAGTTACAAAACCAATCAAATATTGCCTCATAATGTTTTCCAAAATTTAAAATAGGGAAATATTGACAAAGCCCCAAAATTTTAGGTCAAATGGTTTTCAGATGATGCAAAAGCAGACACGAGTTTACTTAAGCGAACTTCGTAAAAGAGGCTCCTGGTTTATTTATGTGAACCCCTCTTAAGTAGACCTATTCACAAAAGCAAAGCTCCCTTCAGTTTCGTGAAGGTTTAGTTAAGTGGACTCACATTCGCCAAAGTGAGTCAACAGACACCAACAATTTCTGCCAACTTTCAAATGATAGAATTGACCCTCGAGATTTGTTCAGAACTCTATACACAAACAATCTATGCAAATCAATTATAGTCGATGTTCTGGACTCAATGAATGTTTCAAAACATGAATCTCATGTCTCCCTGACTTGACATCCATGGAAACCACTAGAATCTAACACAATGCCTAAAAAGGCTAGACGAGCTTGAGACCTCTAAAAATTCAACCAAGACCCCACTTAGGCCTAAATCATTTTCAAATCCAATGAATTTCTTGGAATTTTGATACGAGTATATGAATCTTGAATGTTAACCAAAGTCAACCCAAAGGCTAAATTTCTACAATTTTATAACTTAGGACCTTGAATCCTCCAAAAGACTCTGTATCTAAACCCACCAACTCGTAGAGACCAATTTCCACATCTCAAAACTAATAGAGTAAAAAAAATTCCATTCTAACACTCAAAACTCCAAGAGACTCTGAAAACCACTTTTAAGAAACCTAAGTCTGTCAAATTCAAAACATACACAAATTCTAAACCTTAAACTCAAAGTGTAAAACGAAGTTCCAAAAATCAATTAGAAACAACTCAGGGTCAATATCTTTAGGGGAACAATGGTAATTTTCCATAAATGTTCAACCATGTCACTACACTAATGGAGCATTAAATTACATAAGCACAGGTCCAAGATTATGGGGTATTAGCCAAGCATTCTGAAAATTAAAAGTATGTTACCAAAATGGTTCTCCATCAATTAAAATTGGTTGAACAGACAATAAGAAATCAATTCCTAGATCTTCTCCAAAACCAAGCCCCTAAATCTCAATACTAGCCAAAACATCAATAGTATAGAAGCTTCTAAGTACAGGAATAATTAGAATTGTAAAAGATGTCTTTCTCGTTCCAAAAAGATCAATTGAATATTTTCAAAATTTTCCAAAAATAACTCTTCATAGTATACTCGGTGAAGGTAGTTGGGCTCACTAAACTTGATCATCGAGTCACCAACTGTTTTTCTTCATCGCCCAATCGCCTTTTTATTTTAATCTTCCCTTCAATGTTCAGTAGTGGATGGAGAGATCATTGGATTCCATCGAGTTGATTTGGCGAGTCGTCAGTTTCTCTTTTACATCACTGAATTGGCTTGAGTTTTTTAGTAGAACTCTCTGAACTTTTTGGCAGACTAGCGCTCACTTGACAATTCACCGAGTGACTTTGGTAAGCTTCAGCCTCACAAATTTATTCATTTTTTATTGTACTTGATTTTCATTGCTTTCATTTTTCATAGTTCTATCCTCGGGCTCTCATAGCTGAAATTCAAGCAATTTTACATTACAAATGGACTTAAAAGCACCGAGGACATGATTTGGTTAACTAGATGCCTATAACAAGTTCAAAATATCTGACTCATCAATACCCCAACTAAAACTTTTTTTTGTCCTCAAGTAAGTCATGAGATCAATTAGTTCAACAAAGATTTCTACAAACAGTGCTTCTTGAGAGCTAACATGCAAGTGTTATCGCAGGGATATTTTCGAAGTATGCAACTTCAAATTAGGAACCAAAATCCTGAAGCGATTACTAGTCATTTTTAATCTAAACAAATGCTCAGAAAAGCTCACTCAGATTTAAAGTTATGATCAAGAAAGGTGTCTAATTTCACTCACACGAGGAATGATTCCATGATATGATAGCTGACAAGCAAGATAAAAACATTCATGCTTCCACCAATATGTTGGCCCATACTTTCCAAACAACCTAAGACTTGGTTATCACGAGATTATAAAGGTATTCCAAGGCTTGTAACAGGGCTAATGGACATGTATGATCATTTTGGTTACTAGTGACTCAACCTTCTTGAAGCATTCACAATATATTTTCTATTCAATTTTTTCTACTTTTCTTTGAATTTTGAAAATAGTAGTACTTAAAATTTAGATGGGCTTTTCTCTTTTCTTGAGCCTTTTTACACTATCATTGTTTGCAATAAATTTTAAATTAATAGAAAGAAAGATGAAATAACAAATAAAATATGAAGAAACATAACTTTACTGATAAATATGTTGGTACAATTACGTTCCTCCCATGATTCTTCTCTAATAAGATTTATCTATGATTTGAGGGTTGTTAGTAGTGTATTTCTTGAATTAGGTGATTTGGATTTGATCTCTAAGGAATATTTCATGAATTTGTGGAATATTCGAGATGCCTCTCTAAGGGAATATATTACTCTTTATATAAACATTAACTAGGCTTTAGGGTTAAGTAGCCTCCAAGAATTCTAGTTAGAATTGAACACACACACCTTGTAGATCCCCAACTCGAACTGAACACTTTTTGTAGACTCCCATAAAATTTCAATGTCTACAAATGCCCCTACTTCAAGGCTTATCAGAGTGTAGAGTTGTTGAAACTTAAAGACGAGGCTTGAAGTACTCATTCTTCCACCTTTGCAATTTTGTGACATCAGATTTGGCACGACCCAGGGTACACACTAGATGTAACATGGCGTATAGGACCCCAAAAGGCCCCATAAAAGTCACTTAGAATTCATAACATAAGACATAGAATAAAAGAGGTAAATAAATACATTTCAAGTCTCAAAAAAAGTTATAAAAGTAAAGTGGAAGTCTAAACACTTTGTCTCAATATCAATCTAATACAATAGAATGAAATTGGTTCTAGCCCATACATCATGTCCAAAACTATAAAAGAGAAAGACGACTGAAAACAATGAAGTTCCATCCTCAAAGCATGATGACTCACGAAAGTTTGGAATATCTCAAGATAACCTCTAGCCAAGAAACTGATTACCCTGACTGTCATACCCTACATTTGGGGAAATGTTGGCAGGAGTGTGGGTTAGTAAAAAATATGCACCAACTATGATAGCCATGCATATAAACATTTAAGTCATGCTAAAATAGGACATTTTCATGAACACGCAATGATCAAGCTAAAGTATGAAACTTGAGAGCGAAAAAGTATAAGCCATTAAACATGATCAATGCAACTGAACTTCACCCAGAGACATACTTACGACACGTCTTGAAGTAACCTTAGTTTATCATAAATTTACTTTCTTGTGGGAAGTAGCCTTAACCGACATATAAGACCACGTGAGATAGCAACATGGAATCTGGTGTCTACCCTTCATCGAAACGAGGTGTCCTACTTGATACGGTAAGGACCATGAACTTCTATCTATTGTGGAACCAGTAGTTAATGCATATTTATAGAATCCTATGTTGGCACGTAGTTATGGGACACGGGTAATCGCCACTTGTCCACTCGGTTTTAAGCTTAACATTCACAGAATAGTTCTTAATTCTATTCATTTTAGCGCATTAAGGAACATGGGTAATCACCTCTAGTTCTTACATCATGTAATATGGGTAATCGTCTCTTGTAATTCAATTAGAGATCATGGGTAATCGCCCCATTCATCATCATTAGCATAGCTTCTTAGCATTGGTTCATTTTAGGTGAGAAAGCCTTTCAACCCTAAGAACCCTTATCATGTGAGAACACCTTTCACAGTTTATGCTTACATGTATATATGAGGAATCCTTTCAACAACACAACAACAACAACATTGATACTTCAATCTCAAGCATCCTTAAAACATGTACATAGATTTCACAAGACACACATAATTCCATAATTCACCTTTCAAGGTTCAAAACTCACTTTCAATCATCAACATCTAGAAGATATGGGTTAGGCATAGGTGCATAGAAACTCATAATAAACTCACGTAATCCTATCAGTTCATGCTTGACTTCACATAATCTCCTTTCATTATCCAAGACCCACATTATATGCTCATAATTGGAAAACATGGTAGTTACATGGGTTCCTAGGGGACACATCATAAAATCAAGAGATTAAATCAATTCATGCATCATAGATCATAAATCAATCAATTAGATGAACAATTGGGAGAACCCACAACATAGAAGTAAACCCTAACTCAATTAGGGAATTCTAGCTTTGAAAATAGGAGAATTTGGGAACTCTGTGAATGGAAGGAATCCACGGATGAAAACTATCATACCTCAACGCCAATTTCTTAACTTGAATGGAGGAATTTGAGACTTGTCTTCCAAAACCCTAACTTAGACCCTTCTTCTTCAAGTTTTCTAGAGAGAGAAATATTAAGGAGGATGATTTGTTCTTCTTTTGTAAATTTGAGAAAATGATTTCCAATTGGAAAATTTTAGATAAAACACTTATATAAGGGTTCTATTCATAGTCAAACCGACATAGTATTATGCTAAACTAATTAGGAAAAGATCCAACTGCCCCTAAAAATAAATGTCGACCCAAAACCCATGAACCTCAATCAACGGACCGTGGTCTGACCGACGGTCCGTCTTGTTGGTCCATCGTTCGACGTCAGAAAGTGGATTTGAGGCCACTGATCCATGGACCTCCTCAACAGACCATGGACCCAACGACGGTCTGTTGGTCCAGGTCATGGTTCGTGGTCCTCTGAACTTTTTCAGGTGGCCAATCCATGGACCAGACCTACGGTCCATTGCTCAGTTCATGATCGTGGTTGGTCTCCGTTGGATGCACCAAAAAATCCTGAAAACTTGCTATTTGCCCTTTCTCAAATCTGAGGTGTCACATTATATCTTCCTTGGGATCATTCGTCCTCCAATGAGATTCAAGACATCGCAAAAGAAAAGGACTCTAAAATAGTAACCCATCATGTGTGCAACTTCATCTAAATGCACATAACCGAGGAGGAACCTTGACTCCAAGCTAAAATATATTCAAAGCATCATAAGAGAGATAGGAACTAGACCTAGCAACCCAATATGCATGTAATTACAAGATTACATGTAACCTAGGAGGAAACACCATCTCTGAGCTAAAAGCATGTTTAATCATCATATCATGAATTCTATAGGAAATTTATGTCCAAATGCACATAAGCCTGTTGAAATCAGTCAAGTTGACTCATTTTATCAAAACTTAAGATTTTTATGAATCATGCATAGTAAGGAAATCATGGAACATTTAAGATACATGGTACTCAAAGAATAAACCATGAAAAGCTAATTACCTCATGCTAGAGTAGGGGTAGAAGGAAAGAGATGAGGATATCGGGACATCATATCAGCCTCGGCCTCCCAAGGAGCACCCTCGACTAACTGATTCCTCCATAACACTTTCACAGAAGCAACTTCTTTATTTCTCAATTTCTTGACTTGCCGGTCCAAAATCTCAATCGGAAATTCTTCATAAGAAAGATTCTCCTTAACCCCCAAACCTTCTAAGGAAACTATAGAGGTCTGATCACTAACGCATTTCTTCAACATATAGACATGGAAAACCAGCTGCACCGATGCCAGTTCATTAGGTAATTCTAGTTCTCAAGTGACGTTACAAACACACCTCAAAATTAGATATAGGCCTTCATATCGGGGACTAAGTTTCCTTTCTTACCAAACCTCCTTACACCCTTCATGGTGAGATTTTCAAGTAAATCCAATCATGAACGACAAACTCAAGATCATTTTTCTTACATCGGCATAGGACTTTTGTCGACTTTGATCTATTTTCAACCTTTCTTTAATAAGTCAAACCCTTCTCATGGCCTCATGTACCAACTCGGGACCTATTAGGGAAACTCATCCACCTCAAACCAACCTATATGAGATGTACACCACCTACCATACAATGCCTCAAATGGAGTCATACCAATACTTGAGTGATAACTATTCTTATAGGCAAACTCAATCAAGGGCAAGTGATCATCCCGATTACCCTTCAAATCAATCACACAAGCTCTCAACATATCTTCCAAAGTTTAGATAGTACGCTAAAGCATCAGTTTGTGGCTGAAAGGTCGTACTAAGCTTAAAACGAGTACCAAGGCCCTTCTAAAAAAATTTCCAAAATTGAGAAGTGAATTGGGTACTAGAGATAATGGATACAGGAACTCCATGCAACTTTACCATTTCTCTTAAGTATAATCTAGCATAGTCCTCCGCCGAATAAGAAATGGTACCGAGAATGAAATGAGCCGATTTCGTCATTCGATCTACTATAACCCGAATTGAGTCATGTTGTTCCTAAGTGCGGGGCAAACTAATAATGAAGTCTGTATTCACATATTCCCATTTCCAGGTAGGATTACTAATGTCCTGGGATAAACCTCCCGGTTTTTTATGCTTAACTTTCATTGTTGACAATTAGGATTCTTTGTCACAAACTCCGCAATATCCTTCTTCATCCCATTCCACCAATAGATCTCCTACAAGTCACTGTACATCTTGGTGGTTCCCGGGTGAATTGAATATCGAGAACTATGGGACTTTGACAAGATTTGTTCCCTAAGGTCATCAACATTAGGAACACACAAATGACTTTTATATCTAACTACACCATCTCCCCCTTCGGAGAAAGCCTCTACAAACTTCTTAAGAACCTTTTTTCAAGTCAACCAAAATTGGATCAAGACCTTGCTTGGCCTTCACATCCGCCACAAAATACAATTCGGAACTATTGTGGACCATAACACCACCGTTGGTGGAGTCCACTAACTAAACACCCAACCGGGCTAATCTATGAACATCTCGAACCAACTCTTTCTTAGCTTCTTCAATATGAGCAACACTACTAATAGATAACTGACTAAAAGCATCCACCAACACATTCGCTTTACCGGGGTGATTGAGAACACCTATATCATAGTCTTTCAAAAATGCAAGCCACGTTCTTTGGCGAAGATTTAAATCCTTTTGATTAGACACATATTGTAAACTATTATGGTCGGTAAAAACATCCACATGGACACCATACAAATAATGACTCCAAATATTTAAGAAATAAACAACAACCACTAGTTCATGTTAATGGGTAGGATAATTCTTTGCATGAATCTTGAGTTTCCTTGAGGCATAGGCAATAACTTTCCCATTTTACATAAGTACACATCCTAATTCAATTCTTGAGGCATCACAATAAAGAACAAAACCATCAGTCTCTTCTGGTATGGTCAACACCAGAGCGGAAGTCAATTTATCCTTCAACTCCTGAAAGCTCTTCTCACATGCTTCAGAACAAATTAACTTAGCCTTCTTTTGAGTCAATGCTATCAATGGAGAGGCAATCAAAGAAAACCCCTCAACAAATCTTCATTAGTAACCAGCCAAACCCAAGAAACTTTTAATATCTGAAGGAGATAAAGGTCTAGGCTAACTGTTGACCGCATTTGTCTTCTTAGGATCTACCTTAACACCCTTACATGAAACAATATGGCCAAGGAAAGCTACGAACCTTAGCAAAAACTCACATTTACTAAACTTTGCAATGAGTTGTTGGTCCTTGAGAATTTGCAGCACAATCCTTAAATGATCAATATGCTCATCCTCACTTCTCGAATAGATCAATATATCATCAATGAACACAATCACAAGCATGTCAAGATACTTTCTAAACACCCTATTAATCAAATACATAAATGCCACTAGAGCATTAGTCAAACCAAATGACATTACCAAAACCTCCTAATGACCATACCACGTTCGGAAAGCCATTTTTGGAATGTCATCTTCCTTCACCCTCAATTGGAGATAACCCGACCATAGGTCAACCTTAGAGAAATAACTCGCTCCTTGAAGTTGGTAAAACAAATCATCTATCCTAGTAAGAGGATACTTATTTTGAATGGTCACCTTGTTCAACTGATGATAGTCAATACACATACGAAGAGAACCATCTTTCTTTGTGACGAATATAACTGGAGCACCCCATGGAGATATATTTGGTCGGATGAAACCCTTATCCAACAATTCATTCACTTGCTCCTTCTATTCCCTAAGTTCTGCCATAGCCATTCGGTAAGGAGTAATAGAGATATGTTGTGTATCGAGGAGAAGATTAATACTGAAGTCTATTTCCCTTTCGGGAGGAATATCAGTAGATCATATGGGGAACACTTTTGGAAACTTATTAACAACGGGGACCGACTCAAGAGTAGGGGTTTAGGAATCTACATCCCTTACCCAAACTATATGGTACATGCAACCCTTAGCAATCATATTCTAGCTTTAAGACAAGAAATAAATTGACCCTTAGGAATAGAATTTCCCCCTTTCCATTCTAGCACCGATTTGTTCGGAAACTGAAACTTGACTACATGAAATCTACAATCAATAAAGGCATAACACGAGTGTAGCCAATTCAAACCAAGGATAACATGAAAATCTAGCATATATAGCTCTACCAAGTCAACAACAGTAACTCTATAAGACAAGGAAATGGGACACTTTCTATAGTCCCTCTTACTTACCATGAGTATGAAGCGCATATAATTTGTTTTGCTTGGGATCATTTGGACACGAATCACTTGGACTGGATAAAGGATTAGGTTGAGCCCTTCAGCGATTATCTCCCTCATTCATAGCAACTAAAGGACAATCTGTTATATTGCAGTTCATCTTGTCACAACTAAAACAAGCATTGGAACCCACTAGACCTCTACCCTTATGCTTTCTTCCACATATAGGTCAAATAGGTAATAAGGACCCACTACCATTTCCTCCTTTAGTCTTAGGGTTAGACACCCTCTCTTTGTTGAACCTAGTAGGAGAATTGGAGGAACCTTGACAGGAAAACATTTGTCGAAATCTAGGACGACCATGCCCATTGGTCCTTGCATGAGGGAAATTACCATCACCGATTTTAGCTCTATTGCCTCCCTAGACTTTTCCTTGAGTTTATCCTCTTCGATCTTTTGAGCATGAACAATGAGACGAGAAATGTCCATGTCATTAACAAGCATTGCAGTACGACACTCTTCAACCACAATTTTGGACACACCCGAAACCAACTTACTCATCTTTGTCCTATGATCGGCAACCATTGTGGGAGCATATCAAGACAATTGTGTGAACTTCAAAGCATACTCCGTCACACTCATACTTCCTTGAAAAAGGTTGACAAACTCAAGAACCTTTGCCTCCCTCATCTCAAGGGTAAAGAACCAATCAAGGAAAGCAACCTTGAACTTTTCCCAATCAAGAGGACACACATCTTTCATTCTCCCTTCTTTCCATTTGTTGTACCATATTTGAGAAACACCATTAAGTTGATAAGAGCCCGACTCCGCCTTTTCCATCGGCGTCACTCCCATGATCATCAACACCTTGTAAACCTTATCAATGAACTATTGAGGATCTTCCTCTACCTTAGAACCATGAAACTTCAGAGGATTCATTGTACTGAAGGCCCTCACTGTAGATGCCACCGTAACCCACATTTGGGTTCACGGGAACTACAACCTCCCTATTGGCTTAGTCCGTCATGACTTCAGCCAATACTAGAAAACCAGACCTAAACTCTACATTTGTCACTTCCTCGGTAAAATGGTCAACTGGAACTTAAGGAGCTTGGGGAGGAGCTTCTTATTCTGCAATCTCCTTCACATTCCTTCAAGGATATGCTCTTCAAGTAGTTATATCCTATAGAGAATTGGATAAAGATTAGGAGTGAGACCTTATAGAGTTAAACTCTATCGCACAACTTTAGAGTAATGAAGAAGTGGAGTTTCCTAATCATCTTGTAGGCTCTAATTCATAAAGGTGGCGCGCTTCGCACTCATATATAATACTCTACTCGATGTGGCTTATGAGACATCATAGGACCATTCTATACCTTATGCTTTGATTACCAAGTTTGTCGCGATGCAGGGGTACACCCAAGATGTAACATGGCATATAGGACCCGAGAGGCCTCATACAAGCCACTTTGCATTCATAACAAATACATAGAACAAAAGAGGAAAATAAATACATTTCAAGTCTGAAAAGATGTTATAAAAGTAAAGCAGAAGTCTAAAAACTTTGTCTCAATAGCGATCTAATACAATAGAATAAAATTGGGCCTAGCCCATACATCATGCCAAAACTAAAAACAAGAAGGAAGATTGAAAAAAATGAAGAGCCGTCCTCGAACCATGAGGACTCATTGAAGCTCGGAATCTCTCAAGTCAACCTCTAACTACAAAACTAAGAATCCAGATTATCGAACCCTACATTTGGGGAAATGTAGGCAAGAGTATGCGATAGTCTAAAATATGTACTAAGTATGATAGCTATGGATATGATCATTAACATGCAATGATCATATCAGGACCCATGGGTATCCCCTAGATGTAACATGGAGTATAGAACCCTGAAGGACTCCATACAAGCAACTTAGCTCTCATAACATAAGAAGTAGAGCAATACGAGTACCAAAACATTTTTTTTTTAAAAAAGCGGAAGTCTAATACACTTGTCTTATCATATATATCTAATACAATAGAATGAAATCGGACCTAGCCCATAGATCATGTCCAAAAGAGAAATACATGAAAGAACTATAACAACGAATGTTCGTCCTCAAAGCATGAGGACTCATCAAGCTCAGAAATATCTCAAGTCAACCTCTAACCGCAAAACTGATGACCCTGACTTTCAGACCCTACATTTGGTGAAATGTAGACAAGAGTATGAGTTAGTACAAAACAATGTACCAAGTATGATAGTCATGCATAAACATTTAAATCTGCTAAAAAGGACATTTCATTTCATGACATGCAATTGACCAAGCTAAAACATGATATAAGAGCTATAGAAAACATAAGTCATAAAACCATGGTCAATCCAAGCTAATATAATCATTTAAACCTTTGAACTCATATGTGATACTTCTTGAAGTAACCTTAGCTCATTATTAATGTATTTAATTAGCCTTAACCAACATAGAGACCATGTGAGCTATAACATGATGCCCCTGTGTCTTCCACACCAAAAAAGGTTGTCCCACTTGCAAAGGTAATGACCATGAACTTCTAGCTTAAGTGGATCCACCAGCTAATCAACCTATGGGGGCACATAGTTAAGGGATAAGAATATTGCTACTAGAAACTCGACCTCTACTACGGGAGAGCTTCCATCTCATGAGATTCATTTTACAAACTCGGCCTCTACTACGGGAGAGCTTCCATCTCATCATCAATATCCTCTCGGTGCTAAGAATAAGTCCCTTGGAATAGTCATTTCTTACTTGGCTTCATTATTCATGGAAAGGTGTCCTTGGACAACCAATACAAACTAGTTCATTGGGATAGCTCTTACTCTTTGATTCAATTAGGTGAGAAAGCATTTCAACCTAAGAATCCTTTCTATGTGAGAAAAGTTTTCACATCATCCTATTATGTGTTTATGAGAATATCCTTTGACAATGCAACATCATCATTGATACTTTACTCTCAAAGCACCCTTAAAACATTTACATAGATTTCATAAGAAAAGGCATAAGTCCATAATTTACCTCTTGAGGTTAAAAAACCACTTTCAATAATCAATGCTTGGAAAACATGGGTTAGATATGAATTTCATCATAAGTGCATGTAAAGCCTACAATACATGCTTGATTCCATAAAACTCTTGCTTGAAGATCAAAATCTCACATCATATGCTTCATAACTTGATAACATGGGGATTATATAGGTTCATAGGGAAATCATCATAAATTCATTCATAAGTGATCATAATTCAACCATTTAAATCAACATTTAAGACAACCCTTGAAAATTGAAGAAAACCCTAGCTCAATTGGGGAATTCTACCTTTTGAAATAAAGGAATTTAGTAACTCCATGAATGAAAGGAATCCATGGATGAAAACAATCATACCTTAAAATCTAGGTATTGAGACCTTGACTTGAAAATCTAGATTAAATCTTCTTCTTCATCTTCAAGTTTTAAGCGAGAGAAATATTTCGAGAGTAAATTTGGTTTTCTTTTGTGAATTTGGAAGAATGAAGTGAATGGGTTAACTTAGGGGTTGAAAAATACTTATATGGTGTCTTAGGGAAGGGTAAAACGACGTAGTATAGGAACTAATTAATTAGGAAAGACCCAACTGCCCCTGAACTTAATTGCCAGCTGACCACTAATGGACCCAGTTGACGAACCGTGGTCTGACCCACGGCCCGTCCTGGTGGACCGTTGTTGGTCATTAGAAAGGTGATCTTGGGGCCTCGAACCATGAACCATGGTCTAGACTACGGTCGGTAGGTCAGACATTGGTCCTGAGCCTCCGGACTGCCTTAGGCAAAGCCATCCACGGACCACACCTACGGTCCGTGGTCCCATCCACAGGCCGTGGGCGGCCCTTGTAGATGGCACCTGCAATTTCCTAAAATTTGATACTTTTCTCTTTTTCGGATATGGGGTGTTACAATCCTTCTTTCGACCATTCGTCATCGAATGAGATTCATGATGGTTCTAAAAGAATAGGAGAGGAACTAACAATCCAACTTTACAATGCAATGCATAGAACAAGGAGGAACTATCGACTCCAAGCTAAGACGTTCTCAAAACATCATAAGAGGGGTAAAAGTAACTCTATCAGCCCATCATGCATGCAATGCACATATACAAGGAGAAAACATCAACTCCAAGCTAAACATACTTAAATACTTTATAAGGAAGAAGGAACTACATCTAGCAACCCAATATGCATGAAATTTTAAAATTTCTCATGTTCGAGGAGGAATTACATTATCCAAGCTATAGCATGCTCAACACAATCTCATGGAGCTCATATCCAATTTGTTCTCAAAAAGAATATCTAAAGCATGTTCATCAATTCATCTCATGAAGTTTATATGTAACTCATACTCAATGCACAACAACCTGAGAAAAAATCGATCATATAACCTCATTTTCTTTCAAAACACTAGTTTTCATGAACATGCATTAGATAAGGAAATCATGGAAACACATAAAAACACATGACTCAAAAAATAAGGACAAATGAAGAGGAACTCATTACCTCAAGATAGAATAGGAGTAGACGGAAAGAGATGAGGATATTGGGACATCATATCGGTGTCAGCCTCCTAAGTAGCACCCTTAACTAAATGATTCCTCCACAACACTTTCACGGAAGCTATTTCTTTATTTCTCAACTTCTTAACTTACCGGTCTAGGATCTCAACCGGAACTTCCTTATAAGAAATATTCTCCTTAACTCCTAAACCCTATAAGGAAACTCAAGATGTCGGATCACCAGCATATTTCTTTAACATGGTGACATGGAAAATGGGATGCATTGTTGCCAACTCATTCGGCAAGTCTAACTCATAAGCAACCTTACCAACACGCCTCAATCTATGATATGGACCTGCATACTGGGGACTAAGCTTTCCTTTCTTACCAAACATCATTACACTCTTCATGGTTGAGATTATAAAGTAAACCCAAACATGAATATCAAACTCAAGATCCCTTCTTCTCACATCAGCATATGACTTTTACCGACTTTGAGTTGTTTTCAACTTTTCCCTTATAAGTCAAACTTTCTCTATGGCCTATGTCACAACCCAAGGGTATCCCCTTGACGTAACATGGCACATGGAATCCCAAAGGACCCAAGTATGCCCCTTAACCTATCTTCATCACATAAGTATAGAATAATAAAGAATAAAACACAATTTTAAGTGTTTAAGAAATCTTTCATAAAAGTAAAGTGGAAGTCTAGACATAGTCTTATTAAGCCATCTACTACAATCGGAGTCTGAAAATACTAGGGTCACAGCCCTTACAACACAGAATATGAAAATGTCTAGTACAACTCATGAAATGAAACAACAATAGAGCTCTTGTCCTCTGATTTATGAGGACATACCATAAGCTTAAAGAGTAGTCAACCCAAGCTTGAACTAGAAGGAGTCTCTTAAGATGCCGGAACCTACCTTAGTAGGAAAATAGAAGAAATATGGGTTAGTGCAATAAATGAACTAAGTATGGTAGCTATGCATGAAAACCATTTAAGATGCTAAAAGGGACATTTAGTTGAAAACGATGCATTTGATCAACTTTATGAACTATCATAGAGACAAGTACCAAAAGTATAAAATACATGCATATTCAACATATTAATCATCTCAACATAAGGAAACAAACCATAAGAACCATCAAAGAAACCTTGTGCAATGTATGGGTAAGGTCCCATACCCCTATCCACACTAAGGAAAACTCATTAAGTGATTATAGTTCATAACTCCAATTCTGGTTCATTCTATCATAGTGGAATTAGCTTTAACCGACATAGACTATGAGAGCTTAGTCATGGAATCCAGAGTCTACCCCACACTGAAAAGGGGTTGTCCTACTTCCCTAAAGTAGAACTATAACTCTTAGCTTATGTGGATACACTAGATAAAGACCTATGTAGGCACATAGTTTATGGGATATGGAGATTGCTTCTAGAAACCCGAACTCAACTATGGTAGATGGTTTCCATCTCATGAGACAGCTACTTTGGAAACCCGGATTCAACTAGTATTAAAGGAACCCATTTGGGAAGCCCGACTCAACTAGTGTAAAAGCTTCCATCTCATAGTCATATCTTCTTGGTACTAAGCATTAATTCCCTTTGAGTTCATATTAAGTCTTGACTCAAGTTGATGAATAGTAAAAAAATGTCTTGACAGTCACTCCACAACTCATTCTATAGCTCATCGATTCATTAGAGGAGACTAGTCTTCAATCCTTTGAACCAACATATGTGACAAACCTTTCACATTACATGATCGTCATACCTATTTGTGTGCATAAGGATAATCATCCAACCAATATCACAATTAGATCATAATAGCAGTACATTACTCTCAAAGAAATCCAATTGAATGCACACAAGTCTCATACATATAGCTAGTTCTCATGCTTTGCCCTTCAAGGGCTATAGATCACTATTCATCAATATATCTAGAATTACTTCATTGAACATGTACAATAACCTAATTCAAGAAAGCAATCCATCACATTCATAGTTCAAACACAATCTAATAACAAAGACCCATATCCATGCTTAAAGATCCAATTTTAGGGAAACCTAGGAATTCATGGATTCTTGGATAATTCATCCGGAAAACAGTAGTAATTCATCAAATTAATCATAATATAAGACAATAGACACATTGAAATCGTTTTGAAAGTGAATCCATGCAATAGATTGAAAACCCTAGCTTTTGGGGTAAACAAACTTTGAGAAATAGAGTTTTGAAGGACTTTATGGAAGGAAGCTATCCATAAATTAAAACCACCACACCTTGATTGGAAATTCTTCACGAAATTGAAGAGTAAAGTTGAGTTCTTGTGCCTTAGTCTTCAAGTTCTTATTCTTCTTCAATGGAGGATTTCTAGTGAGAGAAATATTGTGAGGGAGAGGATTTTGGGAATTATTTGGGTGTTGTGAATTAATGCCTTGTATTGGGTGAATTTGACTTAAAAACAACTTATATAGTACCCCTAAAAATACCCAAAACGACCTCACTTTAATTTGACTTAAATAACAAAAGACTTAGCTGACCCTCACTTACTGAACTCGTCCAGGCTCCCCGAACCTCTTCGCGAGTCGTGATGAGGACCACGATTCGTGGTCCCCCTCTTCAAGGTTGGACAGTAGTTAGGCACATGGTTCCTTAGGCTCACAGGACCAAGGCATTACCACGAAGGGCTCCACGAGCCGTGGTCATGACCATGAGCCGTGGTCCCTCTCGTGGTCCTTGAGGCAATAGCCTTGCCACTTGGGGGCCCCTAGCTCAATGCCTAAGACATCTTCACGAAGGGATCCACGAGCCATGGTCCCTCTTGTGAAGTTGAGGCAGTGGCTAAGCAAATTGGTGGCCACTTTACCATGGACAAGGCAAGACCACGAGCTACCTTCACGAGAAGTGTTGTGGACCACGACCCGTGGTCCCACTCGTGAAGGTGGGGCAGTAGCTTCAAGCTAGGGGAAGCCTTGGCCTTTGGCCTTGGCTTTGCCCCTTTTGCCTTGGCACTTGCCCTCTTGGCCTTGTCTCCTATAACCCTCATTCTTAACGTTCACCCTCACGTTTAGGCTCTAGTTTACCCTATCATTTTCCGGAGTGTTATATTATCTCCCCCTTGGGAACATTCATCCTCGAATGACGATTTAGACACCTTACGGAATTAAAGACTCATGACTAGCACATCATGCATGAAACATCAAAATAATGCATAATTCAAAGGAGGAAACAACAACTCCATTTCAAGTCATAATCAATGCAACACAAGGAAGTAGGAGCTACATCCACAACCTATTATGCACAAAACTCATTATTTCACATAATCATAGGAGGAATTACCTTCCTCCAACTAAAATAAGCTCAACACAACATTATGGAGCCAATATGCTTTTTCATAAAAAAACATAATAAAGCAGGTTCAGCAACACATCTCATGAAATCAAATATGCAACATCATACTAAAAAGACACAACCACATTAGGAAACACATAAATAATGAAAACTCATTTTATCACTAAACATGAATTTCATCAAGAACATGCATCATTTAAGGAAACCAAGGAAACATACCACTTACACATGACTTCCAAAACAAGGAAATTCTAGAGGAACTTTTTACCTCAAGCTTGAGTAGAAGTAGAAGGAAAGAAATGAGGGTATTAGGACTTCATGTCAGCCTCGGCCTCCCAAGTAGCACCCTCAACTAGATGGTTTCTCCACAAAACCTTAACGGAAGTTACTTTCTTGTTTCTGAAGTTCTTAACTTGCCAATTAAGAATCTCTACCGGAACCTTTTCATAGGAAAGACTTTTATCAACACCTAACCCTTCTAACGTAATAATGGTTAACGGGTCCCCAATACACTTTTTAAGCATAGAAACATGATACAGCGGTGAGCTGGGGCCAACTCATTTGGCAAGTCTAACTCATAAGCATTTTTCCCAACACGCACCAATATTTGGTAAGGACCTACAAACCGGGGACTAGGTTTCCCCTTTTCGCCAAACCTCATCACATCCTTCATGGGTGAGATTTTCAAATAGACCTAATCACCAACTTCAAATTCTAACTATTTTCTCCTCACATTGGCATAAGACTTTTGCCTACTTTGAGCCATTTTCAACCTCTCTCCAATAAGTCAAACTTTTTCAATAGCTTCATAAACTGACTCGATGCTAATAAGAGCAATGTCACCTTTTTCAAACCAACCAACCGGAGACCTACATATCCTACCATGCAAAGCTTCAAAAGGAGCCTTACCGATAATTGAGTGGTGACTAATTATTGTTGGGAAACTCTACCAAGGGCAAGTGGTTGTTCCAATTACCTTTAAAATCTATGACATTTGCCCTCAACATGTCCTCTAAGGTTTGAATGGTACATTTCTCTTGAACATCCGTTTGAGGATGGAAAGCGATGCTACGTTTCACCTTAGTGCCAGGCCCTTTTTGGAAGGACTTCCAAAAGTGAGAAGTAAATTGAGGACCCCGATCTGAAATAATAGATAGAGGAACCCCATGAAAATTCACTATTTACCTTATATCCAACTTGGCATAGTCTTCCGGCGGGTGAGATGCCTTGACGGGAATGAACTGGGCTGATTTGGTCATCCTATCAACAATGAACCAAATAGAATCATATTGCTTTCAGGTACAGAGCAACCCCAAAATAAAATCCATATTCACCTCTTCCCACTTCCAAGTGGGAATTGGCATATGTTGCAAGAAACCTCCCAACTTTCAATGCTCAACCTTGAATTATTTACAATTAGGACACTTGACTACAAATCCCGCAATATCTTTCTTCATACCATTCTACCAATAGACTTCCCTTAAATCATGGTACATCTTGGTGGCTCCCAGATGAATAGAATATCTAAAACCATGAGCCTCTTCTAGAATTTTCTCCCTTAGTCCATTCACATCTGGAACACATAATCTACCTTGGTATCTAAGTATCCCATCTCCCCCTTGGGTGAAAGCCTCAACGGATTTCTCGAGTACCGACTATTTCAACTCCATCAATGTAGGATCAAGGTGTTGCTTAGGCATCACATCTACAAAAAAAGATGATTTGGAGCCCTTATGAACCGTGAAACCACCCTTGGAATAATCTACTAGTTGGACACCTAACTGGTCCAACCTATGCACATCACGGACTAACTTTTTCTCTTCATCCTCTATGTGGGTCCCACTACCCATGGATAGTCTACTAAGAGAATCCGCCATGCCGTTAGCTTTGTCGAGGTGGTAAAGGACACTCATGTCATAATCCTTTAAAAGCTCCGGCCACCTTCTTTGTCGGAGATTCACGTCCTTTTGGGTAAACACATATTGAAGACTTTTGTGATTGGTGAAAACATCTACATGGACCCCATACAAGTAATATCTCCATATTCTTAAAGCAAATACCACCGCTGCTAAATCAAGATCATTAGTCGGATAGTTCTTCTCATGTACCTTGGATAGGTAACCATTTTACCATGTTGCATGAGTATACACCCCAACCCTACTCACGAGGTATCACAATATACTACAAACCCATCGATACCCTCCGGTAAGTTCAACATCGGAGCGGAAGTAAGTATATCATTCAACTCTTGGAAGCTTTTCTCACAAGCCTCCGACCACACAATCTTAGCTTTCTTTTGAGTCAAAGCCGTCAACGGAGAAGCAATGGAGGAAAAACCCTCAACAAATCTTCTATAATAACCAGCCAAACCCAAAAAGCTTCTAATATATGTAGGAATTAAAGGTCTAGACCAACCTTTGACTGCACCGTCTTTTTGGGATCTACTTCAATACCCTTGCTAGATAGAACATGGGCAAGAAAAGCTACCGACCTCAACCAAAACTTACATTTACTAAACTTTGCATATGACTGGTGGTCTTTAAGGACTTGCAACGCAATCCTCAAATGACTTATATGATCAACCTCACTCCTTGAATAGATCAAAATATCATCAATAAAGAGAATTACGAACATATCAAGGTATTTTCTAAATACCTTATTCATTAGATCCATGAATGCCGCCGGGGCATTAGTTAGACCAAAAGACACTACTAGGAATTCATAGTGACCATATATTGTTCAAAAGGCCATCTTGGGAATGTCAACCTCCCTCAACCTTAGTTGTTTATAGCCCGAACGATCCATCTTTGAAAAGTAACTAGCCCTTTGGAGTTGGTCAAACAAATCGTCAATTCTAGGAAGGGGATACTTATTCTTTGTAGTCACCTTGTTCAATTGACGGTAGTCAATACACATTCTAAGGGACCCATCCTTCTTTTTCACAAACAATACTGGAGCACCCCAAGGAGAGATACTCGGTTGAATAAAACCCTTGTCTAGCGAATCCTTTAGTTGTTCATTTAATTTTTTCAATTCGGCTGGAGCCATTCTATATGGAGGGATGGATATGGGTTGTGTATCCGATAAAAGATCAATGCCAAAGTCTATTTCTCGTTGGGGAGAAATCCTGGAAAAGACTTTCGGAAACTCACTTACCACGGGGACCGAGTCAAAAGAAGGGACCTTGGACTTAACATCCATTAACCTAACAATATGATATATGCATCCATTGTAGATCATTTTCCTAGCTTTAAGACAAGAAACAAATTGACCTCTAGGAATAGAATTCCCCTCTTTCCACTCTAAAATTGTCTCTTTTGGAAATTGAAATTTTACCACTCACAATCTATTGAAGCATAGCATGCGTGCAACCAATCCATGCCTAAAATTACATCAAAATCAACCCTGTCTAACTCTACCAAATCTATAAGGTAACTTTGTGAGACAAAGAAATAGGACAACTTCTATAGACTCTTTTTGCCACTACCGAGTCACAAACCGGGGTGGAAACCGAAAGAGGCTCTACTAATATTTCGGGGAGTATTTCAAACTTCATAGCCACAAGAGGGGTCACTGGAGACAAAGTGGCACCGGGGTCTAACAATGCATAAACATCAATAGAAAAGACTTGTGACATACCGGTCACCACATCCGGGAGCTCTATTGGTCAACTCATGATTGAAGAGCAAACAAGCGGTTTTGGTTTTGAGCATTGGAGTTGGAATCAATTAGATGAGCTTGCTTATCTTCTCTCCCCTTAACCTTGATGATGGGACAATCTTTTATCTTGTGGCCACTCTTGCCACAGCTATAGCACCCATCTGAGCCTAGTAAGCACTTGCCCTCATATTTTCTACCACATTTAGCCCAATTAGACCTAGTAACATATGAACCACTACTATTTCCCCGTTGAGGTTTAAGGTTGGAAACCCTATCCTTGTGAACCCTTGGAGTACTAGAGGAGGCGTGATTGGAGAAACTTTGCTTGAACCCTTTCCGACCTTGCCCATCGGACTTAGCATTAGAAAAATTCCCTTCACCGATTCTAGTTTTTTCACCTCCCTATTTCCTTGGGGTTTTTCACTCCCCATTTGTTAGGCATACACCATAAGACGTGAGAGATTCATTTCATGAAGAAGAATTATTGTATGGCATTCTTTCCTTACAACCTTAGATATACCCATCACATACCTACTTATCTCATCTCTTAGGTCCGCCACCATGGATGGAGCATACTTAGACAATTTGGTAAACTTTAGAAAGTATTCTTCAACACTCATACCTCCTTGACAAAGGTTGATAAATTATTCCACCTTTTTTCCCTCTTCTCTCTAGGAAAAAACCTATAAACGAATGCTTTCTTTAATACCTCCAAACCTATAGGACCCGCTCCCTCCGGAATATTCCTTTTCCATTGAGTATACCATACTTGGGCCACTTCCTTAAAATGATAGGCGGCTAGTTCCACATTCTCCATAGAGGTCACACCCATAGCATCAATTATCTTGTAGACCTCCTCTACAAAATCTTGAGGATCTTCACCCACTTTACAATAGAATAACATAGGGGGATTCATTCTTGTGAAGTCTCTCAACCTTGAAGCTACAGAGTTCACATTAGGGTTCACATTATGGCCAACATCCCTATTAGATTGAGTCGTTATTGCTTGTGCTTGTGTTGTCACGACTTAAGATTGCGTTGTTATGGCTTGAGCTTGGGCCATCATAGCTTGAGTTATCATTTGCATAGTTTCCCTAAATTATTCTTGAGTCACATTTACAAGATCAACCGGAGCTTGCTCATCTAGAGGAGCTTGAATCCCTTGAGGAATTCCTTGATTCACATTCTCCTCTTCCACCCTTCTTGCGCTGGCCCTTCATGTATTCATTTCCAGAAGACACAAGATAAGGATTAGAAGGAAGACTCTATATAGTTAAACTCTATGGTATAACTTAAGAGTAATGAAACAAGTGTAAGTTCCCAACATCTTATAGCCTTTCACTCATAAATATCGTGTGCTTCATATTATGAACAAGACCCTACTAGATGTGACTTATCATAAATAATCCCAGAATCATTATAAACCTTTTTACTCCGATACCAAGTTTGTCATGACCCAAGGGTATCCCCTAGACGTAACATGGCACATGGAATTTCGAAGGAGCCAAGTAAGCCCCGTAGCATATCATCATCACATAAATATAGAATAATAAAGAATAAAACACAATTTCAAGTCTTTAAGAAATCTTTCATAAAAGTAAAGCGGAAGTCTAGACATAGTCTCTTTAAGCCATCTACTACAATTGGAGTCTCAAAATACTAGGGTCACAACCCTTACAATAGAGAATATGAAAAGTTTTAGTACAACTCATGAAATGAAACCACAACAAAGCTCTTGTCCTCGGATCCATGAGGACATACTAAAAGCTTGAAGAGTAGTCAACCCAATCTTGAACTAGAAGGAGTCGCCTTAAACTCCAGAACCTACCTTAGTAGAAAAATTGAAGAAATATGGGTTAGTACAATTAATGCACTAAGTATGGTAGCAATGCATGAAAACCATTTATGATGCTAAAAAGGGACAATTAGTTGAAAACTATACATTTTATCAAGTTTATGAACTCTCATAGAAACAAGTGCCAAAAGCATAAAATACATGCATATTCAACATATTAATCATCTCAACATAAGGAAACAAACCATAAGAACCATGAAAGCAACTTTGTCCAATGTTTGGATAAGGTCACATACCGCCTTCCACACAAAGGAAAACTCATTAAGTGATTATAGTTCATAACTACAATTCTAGTTCATTTTATCATAGTGGGATTAGCTATAACTGACATAGACCATGAGAGCTTCGTCGTGGAAACAGGTGTCACCCCACACCGAAAAGGGGTTGTCCTACTTGCCTAAGGTAGAACTATAACTCTTAGCTTACGTGGATCCACTAGCTAAAGATCTATGTGGGCACATAGTTTATTGGATATGGAGGTTGTTTCTAGAAACCCAAAATCAACTATGGCAGAAGCTTCCTATCTCATGAGACAGCTACTTTGGGAACCCGGACTTAACAAGTGTAAAAGGAACCCATTTGGGAAGCCGGACTCAACTAGTGTAAAAGCTTCCATCTCATATTCATATCCTCTCGGTGCTAAGAATTAATTCCCTTTTTGAGTTCATAGTAAGTCTTGACTCAAGTTGATAAATAGGAAAGAATGTCTGGACACTCAATCCACAACTCATTCTATAGCTCCTAGATTCATTAGGGGAGACTAGTCTTCAACCCTTAGAACCAACATATGTGACAAACATTTCACATTAAATGATCTTCATACCTATGTGTGTGCATAAGGATAATCATCCAACCAATATCACAATTAGATCATAATAAAGGTACTTTACTCTTAAAGCAATTTAATTGAAAGCACACAAGTCTCATGCATATAGCTAGTTCTCATGCTTTGCCCTTCAAGGGTTATAGATCACTATTCATAAATATTTCTAGAATTAATTCATTGAACATATATATAATAACCTAATTCAGGTAAAAAATCCATCACATTCATAATTCGAACACAATCTAATAACAAAGAACCATATTAATTCTTCAAGATCCAATTTTAGGGAAAGCTAGGAATTCAGGGATTCTTGGATAATTCTTTAGGAAAATAGTAGTAATTCATCAAATTAATCATAATATAAGACAATAAGCACATTGAAATCGTTTTGAAAGTGAATTCATGCAATGGATTGGAAACCCTAGCTTTTCGGGTAAACCAACTTTGAGAAATAGAGTTTTGAAGGGATTTATTAAAGGAAGCTCTCCATAAATCAAAACCACCATACGTTCATTGGAAATCCGTCACGAAATTGAAGAGGAAAGTTGAGTTCTTATCCCTTAGTCTTCAAGTTCTTGTTCTTCTTCAATGGAGGATTTCTAGTGAGAAAAATACTGTCAGGGAGAGGATTTTGGGTATTATTTTGGTCTTGTGAATTAATGACTTGTATTGGGTGAATTTGACTTAAAAACAACTCATATAGTACCCCTAAATATATCCAAAATAACCTCTCTTTAATTGGACTTAAATAGGAAAAGACTTAGTTGACCCTCACTTATTAAACCCATTCAGGCTCCATGATCCCCTTCACTAGTCGTGGTGAGGACAACTATCTGTGGTCCCCCTCGTGAAGGTTGGACAGTAGTTAGGCACATGGTGCCTTAGGCTCACAAGCCCAAGGCATTACCACGAGGGGTTCCACAAGCCATGCTAAAGACCACGAGCACTGGTCCCTCTCGTGGTCCTTGAGGCAGTAGCCTTGCCACTTGGGGGCCCCTAGCTCAATGCCTAAGGCACCTTCATGAAGGGCTCCACGAGTTGTGGTCCCTTATGTGAAGTTTAGGCAGTGGCTAGGCAAATTGGTGGCCACTTTACCGTGGCCAAGGCAAGACCACGAGCTGTCTTCAAGAGCCGTGGTCGTGGTCCCACTCGTGAAGGTGGGGCAGTAGCTCCAAGCTAGGGGCAGCCTTGGCCTTTGGCCTTGGCTTGGCCCCTTTTTCCTTGGTACTTTCCCCCTTGGCCATGACTCTTATAACCCTCATTCTTAATGTTCACCCTCACGTTCAGGCAATAGTTTACCCTATCATTTTTCGAAGTCTTACATCCACATGTACCAATTCGGGACCTATTAAGGCAGTTCACCCACCTCAACCAACCTATAGTAGATATACACCTCGTACCATATAAGGCCTCAAATGGAGACATATCGACACTCGAGTGATAGCTATTACTATAAGCAAACTCAATCAACAGCAAATGGCCATCCCAATTACCCTTAAAATCAATCACACAAACCCTTAAGATGTCTTCCAAAGTTTTGATAGTACACTCCATTTTCCCATTGGTTTGGGAATGAAAGGTCGTGCTAAGCTTAACCTTAGTGCCAAGACCCTTTTGGAATGACTTCCAAATCTGAGAGGTGAATTTGGTACGACGATCAGAAATAATGGACAAGGCACACTATGTAACCTTACCATTCTCTCAAGTAAAACTTGGCATAGTCCTCCGCCGAATAGAAAATCTTGACGGGAAGGAAATGAGCCGATTTCATCATCCGACCTACTATCACCCAAATCGAATTATGTTGTCGTCAGGTATGAGCAAAACCAACTCTAAAGTCCATATTCAATTCCTTCAAATTCCACAATAATAATGTCATGGAATATACCTCCCGGTTTCTGATGCTTAACTTTCTCTTGTTGGCAATTTAAACATTTAGCCACAAATCCCGCATCCTTATTCATCCTATTCCACCAATAGACCTCTTCTAAATCACAGTGCATCTTTGTGGCTCCTGGGTGAATGGAATACCGCGAACTATGAGGTTTTGATAGGATTTGTTCCCAAAATTCATCAACATTCTAAACACATAAACGACCTAGATATCTAAGCACACCATCTCCCCTTTGGGAGAAAGCCTCAACGGACTTCTTAAGCAGCGCTTCGTTCAATTCTACCATAATTGGATCAAGACCTTGCTTAGCTTTCACATCCTCCACAAAAGATGATTCTAAACCATAACTACACCCTTGGTGGAGTCCACTAATTGAACACCTAGTCGGGCCAATCTATGAACATCTCGAACCACCTCTTTCCTTTACTTTTCAATATGAAAAACAATACCCATAGATAACCGACTAAGAGCATCCATTACCACATTAGCTTTACCGGGAAGGAACACTCATGTCAGAATCCTTCAATAACTCAAGCCACCTTCTTTGGCGAAGATTTAGATCTTTCTGATTAAACACATATTGAAAACTCTTGTGGTCGGTAAACACATCTACATGTACTCCATACAAATAGTTCCTTCAAATCATTAACTCAAAAACGACCGCCGCTAACTCAAGTTCGTGAGTGGGATAATTCTTCTCATGAATTTTAAGTTGCCTTGAGGCATAGGCAATAACTTTTCCATTTTGCATAAGCACACACCCTATCCCAATTCCCGAGGCATCACAATAAAGCACTAAACTATTCGTCCCTTTCGATAAGGTCAACACTAGAGCAGAAGTAAGTTTATCTTTCAACTCTTGAAAGCTCATTCACATGCTTCGGACCATATAAACTTAGCCTTCTTTTGAGTCAAAGACAACAAAGGAGAGGCAATTGAAGAGAATCCCTTAACAAACCTTCTATAGTAACCGCCCAACCCCAAGAAACTTCTAAATTTCAAAGGAGTTAGAGGTCTAGGTCAACTCTTGACCGCATCGGTTTTCTTAGGATCTACCGCAATACCCTTACACGAAACAATATGGCAAAGGAAAGATAAGGACCTTAACCAAAATTCACAGTTGACAAACTTTGCAAAAAGTTGTTGGTTCTTAAGAACTTTGTAGCATGATCCTCAAATGATCAAATATGCTCATCCTCACTCCTTGAGCAGATCAAACTATCATCAATGAACACAATCACAAC
This sequence comes from Solanum chacoense, assembly GCA_029582705.1. Classification (NCBI taxonomy): domain Eukaryota; kingdom Viridiplantae; phylum Streptophyta; class Magnoliopsida; order Solanales; family Solanaceae; genus Solanum; species Solanum chacoense. The sequence continues at coordinate 67,140 of JAJOOP010311921.1, forward strand.
GTGTCAAGGTATTGTCTAAACACTCGATTCATCAAATCCATAAACGTTGCCGGAGCATTAGTCAACCAAAATGACATTACCAAAAACTCATAATGACCATACTGAGTTTGAAAGGACATCTTCAGAATGTCATCATATTTCACCCTCAATTGGTGATAACCTGATCTAAGGTCAATCTTAGAGAAATAACTTGCTTCTTGAAGTTGATCAAATAAATCATCTATCATCGGAAGAGGATACTTATTCTTAATAGTCACCTTGTTCAACTATGGATAACCAATACACATACGAAGAGAACAATCTTTCTTGCTAACAAACAAAATTGGAGCACCTCATAAAGAGATACTTGGTCGGATGAAACCCTTATCCAACAAATATTTCAACTGTTCTTTCAACTCCTTATGTTCTGCCGCAGCCATACGCTAAAGAGGAACATAAATAGGTTGCGTATCTAGGAGAAAGTCAATACCAAAGTTTATTTCCTACTCGGGAGGAATACCGAGTAAGTCATCTTAAACACTTCCCGAAAATCATTAACAACGGGGATAGACTCAAGATAAGGGGTTTTGGAATCTACATCCCTCACCCTAACTAGATGGTAAAAGAATCCCTTAGAGATCTGATCTTTCTAGCTTTAAGATAAGACACAAACTGACCCTTAGGCATGGAATTTCTCCCCTTCCACTCTAGGACAGACTCATTCGGAAACTGAAACTTGACTACACGAGTTCTACAATCAATAGAAGCATAACATGAGTGTAGCGAATCCATACCAAGAATCACATCAAATTCTAACATATCGTATGGTCTACCAAGTTAACAAGAGTAACTCTATGGGACCAGGAAATGGGACATTTCTATAGACCCTCTTAGCCACAATAGAATCACCAACCGAAGTAAAGGCAGAAAAAGCTTCTAACAACACATCGGGAAAAACATCAAACCTCATAGCAACATATTGTGTCACAAAAGACAAGGTAGCACCGGGATTAAGAAAAGCAAAAACATCAAGTTGAAAAACTTTTAACATACCGGTAACCACATCGCGAGAACCCTCTTGTTCACCACAAGTCCAAAGTGCATAGAAGCAGTTTTACTTGGGAGCATTAGAACCCACACCACTACTAGTAGCTTGCTTGCCCTCTCTTCTTTTAGCTGTAAGCATTGGGGAATCCCTTATTTTGTGACAACTCTTACCACTACCAAAGCAACCATCCGTGCCAGCTAGGCACCTACCCTCGTGCTTTCTTCCGCACTTACTACAATTAGACCTAGGAAATGAAGACCCACTACCATTTCCTCCTTTAGGCTTAGGGTTAAACACCCTATCTTTGTTGAACCTAGGAGGAACATTGGAGGAACCTTGACCGGAAAACCTTTTACGGAATCAAAGAAAACCTTGTCCATCAGACCTTGCATGCGCAAAAGTTCCATCACCGGTCTTAGCCCTCTTTAACCTTCTAGACTTTTCCTTAAGTCTCTCATACTCAATTTGTTGTACATGGCCCTTGAGACGAGAGATGTCCATGTCATTAATTAGCATAGCGCTTCGGCACTCTTTAATAACCATTTCAGACACACTCGAAAAAAATTTACTCATCTTAGCCCTTGAATCATCAACCATATGTGGAGCATACTTATACAATTGTGTAAACTTTAGAGCATACTCCGTCCCAGTCATACTCCCTTCTCGAAGGTTAATGAACTCAAGAACCTTGTCTTCCCTTATCTCAAGGGGAAAGAACCTATCAGGAAAAACGGCCTTAAACTTCTCCCAATCAAAAGGCCCGCATCTTTTCGTTTCCATTCTTTTCATTAATTGTACCATATTTGAGCCACACCCTTTAGTTGATAAGCGGCCAACTCTGCCTTTTTCGATGGCGTAACTCCCATGATCATCAAAACCTTATAGACCTCATCAATAGACCTTGATTTCACGACCTCTCTCTCTTGCAAGCCAAAAACACATAAATAAACTTGTATTTGCAACTACAAATTTGTTTAATATTTCCACAAATACGGGACGAAATCACCACTGAACTACATCTAATATATCAGAAAGCAAGACCCAACAACAATCTTAACCCATATTCGCTAAATCACACCGCAAGAATTGGGGTTCTTAACCACACATCAAGTGATAGAAATTTATACCTAAATGATCTTACATTCAAGTGGGTACGAAGATTTAAGTCTTGTTACAAGCCAAAAATAAAGAATCCAAGAGACCCAAGTCCAAATCCTTGGAGATGAAACCCTCTTTTCCTTCAAGTCTCCAAAACCCTCTCAAACTCAGTGCTAAAAAATAAAAAGTACTAAAATTATATTAATTGTTCTACAATGAAAATCTCATACTAAGCTATAACTCTCAACGAGTATTCAGAGTTTTCAAAAATCAGTGCTGCAGCGGATCATTCGACGACATTAGTAGGAATCGTTGATCAACTCGACGATTCACCCTTTGGCGTAGTTCATCGCCGTCTTGCACTATCCTTTGGCATCTCCGTGCTCTGGGTCATTGAGCGACATAGTACTGCTTCGCGGAACTTCTCGGTGATGCGCTGACTTTTCCCTTTTTTCCGCCGACTTGATCCTTTCCCTCAACAATCAGCACACTGGAACAAAACCCAAAGTAAGACCGTTCACGACTCGCCAAGTGGACTCGGTGATCCTCAGGCCTTCATTTTCTTCGTTCTTTTCAGCCTTTTCATTCCTTATTGTGCAGTAGTGTCCATGCTTTCCTTCAAACTTTGAATAGCTGAAACATAAGGGTTTTCATTAGATATTGAGATAAAATAAGCATTTAAGGACACAATTTCTATTAAAATATAGCCTTAAATGAGTCCAATTTGTGGACTCATCAACACCCCCTTTGCTTGTCCTCAAGCAAACTCAAGCTCAGCTATCAAAAAGGGTGTCTCAAACAGTGCTACACAAGACTCAATCAAGAATGCACACAACAAGATTCAATTTACTTATGCATAGATCAAATGTGCACTCAAAGATTCAAGTTGTGAATAATCAATATCAAAGAACCTCATGTTCACAATACTTGCTTCAAAAGCAAGTTCAAGCTCAACTAAAGTGTTCGAATGCCCTCACAGAATGAATGTTTCCATAATCACACAATGGTTCACAGTGTAAAGCTTCGTAATCAGATTCAACACTCACTCTCACAAGGAAGAACATAATGAATGCTTTCACCCATAGGTTTGCCCATATTTTCCAATCAACATTTGTTTCAGCTTACTCAAGATCAAAAAGGTCTTTTCATGGCTTGTAATGGAGCTGAGTGCAAAGGTATGGTCATTTAGGCTCAGTGACTTCCATCCTCATGAAATGTGGTGCTCACAACACTTCCTTTCCTTTTCTTCATCGTTATCTTTAATGCTCTTAAGTCATCCTATTATTCACTTTCCATGGATTTCTTGAGAACCCCATTTCTTTTGTACCTTTAATCCATAACAATCTTTTTCATTCTTTTTCTTTTTCTTTCTCTCTTTTTTTTATATGGAGGGGTTCCATTTTTCTTAAAACCATGGGTAAGAGGAGACTTTCCTTGGACTTCTTCACTTCCCCTTTTGTTTTTACCACACCCCTAACTTAGGCTTTTAGCCTAAGTTGGCTATTCAACTAACCACAATTCAAGAGGATTATAGGTAGTGGATAAAGAAAAGTTATGGTTTCATCAAGTTTCTTCCAAAGAAAGGTAAGGCTCAAGGGGTATTCAA
>JAJOOP010311922.1:0-15653 GCA_029582705.1 Solanum chacoense
GGAACCTCTTTAATAAAAACTGCTCTTAATTAAAATTGCTTTTGATTTCTTATTTGATTTTTTTTTCACGGATTTTTGTGTATATAATTAATAATTGTTAATTGATTTTTAAAAGTAAAAAATGTGAGATCAATTGTGGCGCTGACACCTAAGCACTATCACCTCTCCTATTATATATATATAGATTATTATTATTATTATAAATTAAATTTATTATTAAGTGCATGATATATTTTATTAGTTATTTTTAATTATAAAACTATTACATTTTAAATTATCTGCACAACGCGCGGGGACATTTACTAGTTTATATAAATTTCATCAAGAAACATGCATATCTTCATAAATTCATCTTTCATAAGGCACAAGCTTCATCGTATGATCATAGTCTAGAAATCATGGATCATGCATGGGTTCATGTGAATTAACTTAAAACATGTAATTACTTCAATTCATGTATAAAAAAGCAGTCAATCGAATCATAATTGAAATTAACCCATGAAGATTGAATTAAACCCTAACTTCATTTGGAGAATCTAACTTGTCAAATTGAATAATTTAAGAACCCTACGGAGGAAAGGACTCCATAGGTGAATACTTGTAACGACCTATTTCCGTCGTTATAGAAAATCCAACGGATAAAATTTTTGGGTCAAAAAACTTTTTTGTAGTAACTTGAAATTTTCCAGCCTAGTCTAGATTTGGACGAAGTCGAAGTCAGTGAGGTCTAGGGAAATCTGGTAACAAATGAGATATCTAATAATGAATTTGATCGCATGAGTGGATAGCTAAGACGTTAAAGAAATTGTACGACTTTACAGAATTGAATTTGGGTGAGTAGAACTCCCGAAATTGATCTTAGCACGAGAGGGTAGTTTCTGAGTGTCATGGGATGAAAGGGTGTTGTGAAGTGGGGGTTTAAAACTCTTAATCCGCCCCATTGGTACCGTGCAAGCCGCCAGCGCGATGCCACTATGGCAGAATGGGGGCCGTCATAGCGGGCCAATTGCGAATTAAGTCAATAATAATCACCAAAAACGCCATTATTCTGCAAATTTCGTTCTTAAGAGTTAGGAGATGAACCATGGCAACTTCTTGGCAGTTTTTCACCATTCTTGAGGATAAAGATAAGGTTTTTACTTCCCAAATCCATTTTCGATCCGTAAAATGTAAATTCATGGGTAATTATTGATAGGGAAGTGTTTTGGAATTGTTTGGATGGTGGAAAAACTCCTATTTTGGGTATTGAGATCATGGGTTTGGCCTAGGGTTGATAGCGTTGATTGTAATCCAGGTAATTAGCCTTCGTTTATTGATCCCCGCATTATATTGATTATTTGTAGACTAGAACAAGCAGAAAGAATCCGAAAAGGGAATTAAATTTCTTAGGAGATTCAAGCTTTGATCGAGGTAGGTGATGCTTGTGATTTCATGTTGGAGTGATATATGTTGGTAATTACTTCATTATAATGAATGTATGAATGCAAATGTTGCATTATTGATCACACTAATCGTAGATGAGGATGATTGAATAATTGTATGCCATGAATCATGACTTGATTGTATGATTCTGAGAGTGTACATTGTGATTCTGATTGTGGCCTGTTGAATGGATCAGGTGTTACGTTCCAATACACTAACTTGGATCGGGTGCCATGTTCTGGTGCATAGATGGGATCAGGTGTCACTTTCGACACACAAACTTATATCGGATACCACGTATCGGTACACTTACAATTTGTGTATGGGTTCTGTGAGAGGATCAATGACTTGTCATATATGTATATCTTTGTGATTGTGAAATTGTATGTTGTTTGTAAGTGATAATTGATATGAGATGAGTCCTGTTATGACTGGTAATGAACATGAGATGTTGATTAAGTTCTTGAAATTGAAACTACATGTGTTCCATGGTTCCGAGAGTGAGGAAGCTTATGAGTTCATCCTAGATTGTTATGAAAGGCTTCATAAGTTGGAAATTGTCCATCTGCATGGAGTAGAGTTTAAGACCTTCCAACTTCAGGGCAAGGATAAGTAGTGATGGAGAGCTTATGTGGAATGCAGATCTTCAGCTTTTCCCCCACTCACTTGGACACAGTTTCATGCTCTGTTCTTGAAAAAGTATGAGCCCAGAACTTGAGAGATCGCAAGAAAGATGAGTTCATGGTTTTGGAGCAAGGTGGTATGTTTGTGGTAGGTTATGAGGCTATGTTCCATGCTTTGTCAAGATTTGCTACGTAATTGGTGACTACTGAGGAAGAGAGGATCCGCCTATTTGTTAAGGGATTGAATTTTGAGTTGCAAGTATTGTCTATTCATATGACCTTTGCAGGAAAAAGCTTCAATGAGGTAACAGATTTTGTGTAGAAAGTAGAGGGGGTGAGGTGAGACGATCAGGCAAAGGCATTGGCTAAGAAAGCCAAAAATTCAGGTAGCATTCAGGGTTCTTACTCCAGAGGTTCAGTGAGGCCGACACTTGCCGCCCGGCCAATTCAGTCTGATATGCTTGCTTCTATAGGTAATTACTCGGGAACTCTACCTCAGAATTTGATTCAGGATAGCCAGGGAGCAGCACCTTCGACGGGTAGTAGGCCATCTTTTGATTGCACTTGTTATAACTGTGGAGAACCTGAGCATTTGAGGAGAGATTGTACCTACCCGTGCATGATGGATTCTATGCAACAATAGTTTGGAGAAGTGGTACCCGCGGGAAATGATAATAATGGTCGAGGAGGAAATCAACGAGGCAGTGGAGGTAGGGGTAATGGTAACGCAGGTAGAGGTACAATGCAGCCAGGCAGGAAAGTGACCGTCATGATGACAGGGCTCAGTGTTATGCCTTTTTGGGCAAGACCTAGGTGGAGGTGTTTGACGCAGTTATCACAAGTACTATTCTTATCTGTGCCTGGATGGCTCATGTGTTGTTTGATCCGGGTTCTACTTAATCTTATGTGTCCATGCGATTTACCTCAGAGTTTGATATGAATTGTGATATACTTGATTCCCCCATCCTTGTTTCTACACCCGTTGGAAAGTCTGCCATAGTAACCCATGTCAATCATGCTTATCCTATCTTGTGTATGGGTTTTCAAATTTGGGATGATTTGGTTATTTTGGATATGACTAACTTTGATATAATCTTAGGCATGACTTGGTTGTCCCCCGATTATGTTGTCTTGAATTGTAACACTAACTCTGTGACACTAGAGATTTCGGGTAGGAAGAAGTTAGAGTGGGAAGGGTGTACAAGCCTAAGCCAACTAAGATGATATCCTCCATTTGGGCTAGGAAACTGGTAGGGCAGGGTTGTTTGGCTTATTTCGCTCATATTAGGAATGTTGAAGTTGAATCTCCCTCTATTGAATCTATCCCTCTGGTGTCATAATTTAGAGAAGTGTTTCCTACTTATTTGCCTGGTATGCCTCCGGATAGAGATATAGACTATTGCATTGATTTAGAACCTGGTACTCGTCCCATTTCCATCCCGCCGTATCGCATGGCTCTGGTAGAGTTGAGAGAGCTTAAGGCTCAAATCCAAGAACTACTTGATAAGGGTTTCATCCGTTTTAGTGCTTCCCCGTGTGGTGCTCCTGTCTTGTTTGTTAAGAAAAAAGATGGTAGTATGAGGATGTGTATAGATTACTGGCAATTGAATAGGGTCACCATTCAAAACAAGTACCCATTGCCTCTAATAGATGATCCTTTTGATAAATTGCAAGGCGCATCAGTTTTTTCTAAGATTGATCTAAGGTCTTGTTACAATCAATTAAAGATTAGGCTTGAGGATGTGCCCAGGATGGCGTTTAGAACCCGCTATGGGCACTACGAGTCTATAGTTATGTCGTTTGGGTTGACTAATGCGCCTGCAGCTTTCATGAATTTGATGAATGGTGTGTTCAAGCCATTTCTTGATTCATTTTTTTATAGTATTTATTGATGGCATTTTGGTTTACTTGAAAAGTGAGAAAGAGCATGCCGACCATCTTCGTGTTGTTCATGATGTTTTTGGGAAACAAAAGTTGTATGCGAAATTTTCTCATTGTGAATTTTGGTTGAATTCGGTTGCCTTTTTGGGGTAAGTAGTTTCAAAAGAAAGGGTAATGGTAGATCCCCAAAAGATTAAAGTGGTTAAGAATTAGGTTCGGCCTAGCATTATGACTGAAGTTATGAGTTTTGTGGGGCTCTCTAGATGCTATCATCGATTTGTGAAGAACTTTGCTTCTATCGCCACACATCTGACTAGATTGACCAAGAAAGAGGTACCCTTTGAGTGGACTGAAAAGTGTGATGAGAGATCTCAAGACTCTTTTCACCACAACACCTATTCTAGCACTACCGGTGGAAGGTAATGATTTTATTATTATATGTGATGCTTCCATTCGGGTCTAGGTGTTGTGTTAATGCAGGATAAGAATGTTATAGCTTATGCATCGCAGCAGTTGAAGGTGCATGAGAGGAATTACCCCACACATGATTTAAAGATGGCAGCGGTAGTGTTATCTGGCGGCATTACCTCTATGGTGTCAGGTGTGAGGTGTTCACTGATCATTGTAGCTTGCAGTATGTTTTCACTCAAAAGGATCTGAATTTGAGACAATGAAGGTGGATGAAGTTACTTAAGGATTATGACGTGACCATACAATATCATCTAGGCAAGGCTAATATGGTGGCAGAAGCGTTAAATTAAAAAGCGGTGAGTATGTGTAGTCTAGCTTTCTTGAGTGCATCCAAGCAACCTTTGGCTAAGGAAATGCAAACCTTGGAATCTAAGTTCATGGAATTGGGAATCTCAAATAAAGGTGGGGTGTTAGCTAGCATAGTGGTAAAGGCCACGTTCATTGAAGAGATCCAGGTCAAACAGTTTGAGGATGAGCATTTGAAAGAGCTCAGAAATAAAACAGTGTCTGGCAAGGCACAAGAGACCACTCTTGATGTGGGAGGTGTACTCAGTTTTAAAGGAAGGGCTTGTGTTCTTGGAGTGGGCGACTTGATTCTGAACTTATTGGCAGAATCCCATGTTTCACAGTATTCGATTTATCCGGGTGTGACCAAGATGTACTGAAACTTGAAGCGACTATATTGGTGGCCGGGCATGGCGAAAGATATAGCGGAGTTTGTGGCTAAGTGTCAAATTTTCTAACAAGTAAAATATGAGCATCAAAGACCGGTAGGGTTCCTTTAGAGAATGCCAATTACAGAATGGAAGTAGGAAATAATAGCTATGGATTTCGTAGTTGGTCTTCCCAAGACTTTGGGGAAGTTTGATTCTATTTGGGTAGTGGTTGACAGATTGACTAAGTGGTGTCACTCTTTTGCTTTAGGCCTCCAAAAATTTGAGGTTCTATTAATAGTGAACTTTATGAAAAAATATTTTTCTTCAAAATATAAAATTTTGATTAATTTAAGAAATAATTAAAAAATTGTCTACTCTTTTAATTAGATAATATATTTAAATTTTAAATTAAATCATTCACATGTTCATATTATTAAATAATGTTTTATACAACATTATTCAACATGAAATTGTATTGCAAACAAATGATTATAATATTTAAAAAAAATGAATTAAGGAACATATGACCTTGTTGGAATGGACCTTGTTGAAGATATGATCACCTCATTGCATCATGATCTGATATTTTCGAATAGATAATCTTTCCATCAATTGGCAATGAACTTAAATCAATTCCTTCACTTCGTAGATATTTTTTTTGACTCATTAGCTTGTTCTTCCAAGTCTTTGTAGATATTTTTTTTTGACTCATTAGCTTGTTCTTCCAAGTCAGTTGAAGCTTGAGTCGTTAAAATTGGCTTTGAACAATTGTATGTTTTTAGAATAATACCTCTCTATTAAATATAGACTTAGACTTATATGATGTAATCTGCACATTAGTAATTGAGGATCAAATAATAGAGGATTGCAGATAATTTTAATCAATAAATTCTAAATTTTTTCATTGTAACAAGCAAATAATTAAAAATAAAATTATTATTATGAACAAATAAAAATAAAAATTCAAGCACATAATAATAATAATAAAATAGCAAAAAAATACCAACATGATATGGAGATTCAAGATGCAAAATTACAATGATTGATGAACAAGATCAGAGAGAAAATTGAACAAACTCACTAGTCAAAAATATACAAATACAAGGATCTAAAGAGTCAACACTATTTTTATTTAAGTATAATTCTAATTGATAAAGGACTTAAAGATTTTAAATTTTATTTTGATTCTAAAAAATAATAATTAGATTTTGAATGAATTAGAGTGGGTTGGTAGGTTTTTAATGAAGGGGACCTATTATTTTAAATTTTAAACAAAAATTTAATAAATTTAAGAAAAAGAAAAAAATAAAACGTGAAAAAAACAAAACAAAACATGTATAAAAACGGAGTAAAAAAAAAATACCCCCGTAGGTGATTGAACTCGAGACCTTGCACCATAGTTGCATCGTCTTTGCCATCTAAGCTAGGAGCATTTTGATATAATTAGTGTCCTTTCAATTGTTTTAGTGCTTAATTTTTTATTTATTTTATATACGTATATTCCGTAAAAAATTTCGACGAAGCCGTGTCACGTGACACACCTTAGGTATAGGTAAATCCTCCCTTGGCGATGAGTTCTCTTTGTGTTTATGTCCAAATCTTCGGACTTAGACTAGTACTTTAGATTTTCTTATGTTTAATCGGGTTGTACCCATTTCCTTTAGACTTATGATCCTTGTTAGAGTTTTGGTACATGGACTTTCAGGTTCTAGGGATTAACTTTCGCATTTGTTTGTTAGACTTTCGGAGTATATGGGAACTCCCTATTTCCTTTTCTTTAGACATTTAAACCTGCTTCCGTATCTTTAAATGCTTTAGTTTTGTTTATATGGTTAGTTGGGTTGTAGTAACGGTTCTTCCACCGGAGGGTTAATGTGGGTGACAATCACGATAGTCTGGGTCGTGAAAATACTATCATAAAATGATGTTAAAAACCCACAAAGATTGTAGGATTGGAGACTTGTAGTTGAACCCTAGCTCTTTTTCTTCTTCCTTAGACTTGAGAGAATTTTAGGAGGAGGAATTTGGTTAGTTTTAGGGAAAGTGGTTAATTTGGGTATTAAAAACATTAAATAGGGTTCAGGGTATAAGGGAAAATGACATAGTTTAGGTATTAATCAATTGGGAAGAGACTAAAAATCACTTTAAAATAAATGCCAACCGATTCCTACGGTCCATAGGTCCTTCTACGTACCATCCTGGTAAATTGTAGAACTGGATCAGGGAGTCTTAATTTGGCCAACATTTAATGGAACCCATGTACAACTTGTAGGTCTTCCTACCGTCCATACATGCAAACCATAAAAACAAACTTTAAGCTTTAAAATTTTACGAAATCTGGGGGTAAACTACCAGACCTATCTACGACTCGTACAAAGGTTGATGGACCGTCTTGGTGAACCGTAGAAAGTGCAATGGGACTTTATTTCAAATATTTATTTTCCATAGTTCCTACAGTTGTCATGTATGACCCTTAGAAGCTTCTACGGTCTGTAGATGGGACCCATAACATACACCAGCCCAAAAGCTGGATTTTCCTTCCTTTCCAAATCTGAGGTATTACAATATCTCCCCTTGAAAATATTCATCCTCGAATGAAACTCAAGACATCATAAGGAGGGTAGGAAGAAGATCTAAAAACCCAATCATGAAGGCAATCCCATAAATGCAAATATCTGAGGTAGAAAAATCAACTCCAAGCTAAAGCATATCCAAAACATCATTTCATAAGGCCTATATGCAACTCATACTCAAATGCACATAAACATTAAAAAATAAATCAAACTAACTCAGTTTCTCAAAAATTAAATTTTCATAAGCATGTACGCCAAAGGAAATATGAAAAGGACTAAGACATATAGATGGACCATGAAGAACTAAATACCTCAAGCTAGAGTTGGGTTGGAGGGAAAGAGATGGGGGTATATGGACATCATATAGTCTCGGCCTCCCAAGTTGCAACCTCACCTTACTGATTCCTCCTAAGACCCTTTACCGAAGTAACTTTCTTATTTCTTAACTTTTTTAACTTGCCAGTCAAAAATCTCAACTGGAACTTTTTCATAAGAAAGATCTTCTTTAACTCCCAAATATTCGAAGGGATTAATGGACGTTTGTAACACCCCGTATCTGTAAAAGGGAAAAGGATCAGATTTTGGGAAGTTGGAGGTGCCAGCCATGGAGGCCAACCGCAGTCCATGGGTTGAACCACAGACCGTAGGTGGGTTCGTGGGTTGACCACCTTGGCTAACCTATAGAGGCCCAGGACCATGGCCTGACCTATGGACCATAGTCCAGACCATGGTCCGTGGTTCAATGGCCCAAAAACCATCTTCTGACCACCAACCACGGTCCACCAGGATGGGCTGTGGGTCAGACCATGGCCTGTCGACTGGTTCTGTGGGTTGAAGGTTGATGGTCAATTGGCAGTTAAGTTCAGGGGTAGTTGGGTCTTTTCTTAATTAATTAGTTCCAATACTACGTCATTTTATCCTTTATTATTACCTTTATATAAGCTTTTCACCCTCAAATTTCCCAATAGAACTTAGTTTCTCTATACTCACCAAAAAGAAGAGCTCTTAAATAATTATCTCTCTAGAAACTTGAAGAAGAAGAAGAAGAAGAAGGATTCATCTAAGGTTTCAAGCTAAGGTATACATTTCTCCAATGAAGGCTAGCATTTCGATTCAAGGTATGGTAGTTTTTATCCATGGATTCCTTCCATCCATGGAGTTCCCAAATTCCGCTCTTCCAAAAGGTAGAATTCCCCAATTGAGTTAGGGCTTTCTTATTGTATCATGGGTTTTTTTCATTATTGTTTTAAATGATTGAATTATGATCTCTTATGCATGACTTGATGAAATATGATGATTTTATTATGATGTCCCTATCAACCCATGTAATACCCATGTTTTCAAGTTATGAATCATATGATGTGGGATTTTGATATTCAAGGAAGAGTTTTATGAAATTAAGCATGTATTGCAAGCTTTACATAATTTTATGATGAAATCCATATCTAACCCATGTTTTCTAAGCATTGATGATTGAAAGTGGGTTTTGACCCTCAAGAGGTAAGTTAGTAGAGGTCGGGTTTCTAGTAGCAATCTCCTTATTCCATAACTATTTGCCACCATAGGATATTGTCTTAGATAGACATTAGCTAGTGGATCCAAAATAGATAGAAGTTCATGGTCTTACTTTGGAAAGTAGGACAACTCTTTTCGCTGTGGGGTAGACATCGAATTCCATGTTAATAGCTCACATGGTCTTACATGTTGGTTAAGGCTATTCCCCACAAGTAAAAAAGAACTAAGGTTACTTTAGGAAGTATCACATATGAGTTCAAAGGTTTTAAAGATGAAGTTAGCTTGCATTGACCATGATTTTATGATTTATGTTTTATAACTCTTTCATATCATGTTCTAGCCTGGTCAATTGCATGTCATGGAATGAAATGTCCCTTTTTAGCATGATTTATATGTTTTATGAATGGCTATCATACTTGGTACTTTGTTTTGTACCAACACATACTCTTTCTTACATTTCCCCAAATGTACGGTTCGACAGTCATAGTAGTTAGTTTCGTGGCTAGAGGCTGGCTTGATATATTCCTAGCTTTGGTGAATCCTAATTCTTCAAGGACGAAGTGTATTGTTTAGTTCCATTTCTTGTATTTCTGTTTTGAACATGATGTTTGGGCTAGGCCCAATTTCAATATTGTATTAGATGACTATGATTAGACAAGTGTATTAGACTTCCATTGTACTTTTATTAAATGTTTTAGACTTGGATTATTGTTTTAATCTTATTGTTTTATTTCTTATGTTATGAGAGCTAAGTGGCTTGTATGGAGTCCTTTGGGGTTCTATACGCCATGTTACATCTAAGGGGTACCTCCAGGTCGTGACAAACCTGGTCATCAAAGCACAATGTTTAGAATTGTCCTAGGATGTCCCATCAACCACGTCTAGTAGAGTCTTGTTCATGAGTGTGAAGCATGCCACATTTATCAATGAGAGGTTACAAGATGATTAGGAAACTTCACTTCTTTCATTACTCTTAAGTCATGCGATAGAGTTTAACTCTACAAGGTCTCTCTCTCTTAATCCTTATCCTATTCTTCAGGATATGGCTTCACGAACAGCTTACACTAGAAGAAATGTGAGAGAGAATGTGGAACAAGAAGCTCCTTCCCAAGCTCCTCAAGTTTCGGTCAATCCTTTGGCCGAATAAGTTTCTAATGCGGAGTTTAGAGCTGGTTTTCATGTATTGGCTCAAGCTATGACGGCCCAAGTCAATAGGGAGGTAGTGGTTCCCGTGAACCCAATCGTGGGTATGGTGGCTTCAAGAATAAGGGACTTCAGAAGGATGAATCCTCCGGAGTTTCATGGTTCCAAAGATTAGGAAGATCCAGGTGTCATCCACGAGAGGCCTACCACACCCCATAGGTGGGCTTGTATGACCACCCTAGAAATCTACCTAAGGCAGTAACCACCGGTAGGACCCACTCCTCGTAGATGGGTCCACGCCTTGTGCTTGGGGGTCGTAGGTCCAACCCCTTTTTTCCAATTCCTAGAAGACAAACAATGGTTGACCAGGATAGACCATGGGTCCATCCAGGCCCGTCAACGTGGTCTCGTCGGTTAGCTTGGGCAGTTAAGTTTAAGGGCTTAATGGGTCTTTCCGAATTTAATTAGACATTATGTGATGTCATTTTACCCTAGTCAAAACCATCTATATTAGTACTTTAGACCCCAATTTATGTCGTTTAAGTCATTCTATCAAACACACCAAAAGAATTGGGTTCTTCTCAAATATTCTCTCTCTAGAAAGTGAAAATGAAGAGGAAGAGGGTCAAGCTAGGTCAAGTCAAGTCTCCATTATTTCAAGATTTGTGAGGGATTTGTAATCAAGTTATGATGTCTTATTCATCCATGGATTCCCCTAGAATTCCACAATTTGAAGAAGAATTCCCCAAGTCAAGTTAGGGTTTTTTCCAATGTTGTGGGTTATGATGAATGTTGATCCAATTGAGTAGATTATAGTTATTTATGATTGTTTATGGTAGAATTTCATGATTATACGAAGAATTTACATGTACCCATGCCTAACCCTTGTTTCTAACCTAGAACTGATGAAATTGGGTTTGATGCCATGAATGGGAAAATTGAGGATTTAGAGATAATCTTCTAGGAATGATGCATACAGATATGAATTTCTTGAGAGTAAATCTTATGGACATTAATTTATTAAGATCAAGTATGTATGATAAACTAAGATTTAGTAATGCTTGAGATTGATCCTATATGATGATATATGATTAGAATTGCTTAGGAATGAAGCATGTGATTAGAATGTCTAGATCTAGGCATATGTGATGATTATGAGAAGTAATGCTTTGAGAGTAAGGCTTGTAATTATGAATGTTGATTTCTAGGGCTTTGAGAGTAAACCTAAGAGGATCAACTATTAATGTTAAGGCTTTGAGAGTGAAGCTTATATGCTTGAATGAATTGTAGATAGGATTGTTGTGGAAGGACTTTACCCACATGACCTATATTATGAATGCATGAGATTATGCATGTCTGATAGAATCTATGTAAATGCTTTAAGAAAACTTTGATAGTAAAGTGTTAATGATTATGATATTGATGTTATGTTGATTGAAAGGACATTCTCATGAACACATAATGAACATGATGTGAAAGGTTTGCTCACATAAAAAATTATAGGTTGAAAGGCTTGCTCACCTAAAATGAATCAAATCATGTATGAACTATTATAGGTTGAAGTAGTGATGTGATATCCCTTCATGAATAGCTTGACTTCGTAAGACAAGACCATGCATGGTAGCTTGAGATAGTAGACCTCATGGATAGCCTTGGATTGAGAAATTGTACCCTTCTAATATAGCTTGATCTAGCATGAGAGGATGCTTTCATGATAGCTTGACTTGGTGAGGCCACACCACTTCATGATAGCTTGGATTGAGCAATAGTACCCTTCCTTGAGTAGCTTGGATTTGCATGAGAATATGCTTTCCATGATAGCTTGGTCTAGCATGATGAGGTGCTTTTCCTAGTTAGCCTTAAAGTGGTAAATCATAACCATTCATGTGTGATGATGTGTCTTTGACTATTATAGATGTACTCTTCCATGACTAGTAAGAATGACTAAAGAGGGACAAATCCCTAATCAAGTAGCATATTTATGATGAGACACGATTACTTCAAGGAAGCATTGTAAGTATGTTTTGATATGAGCTTTACTTGTCTGATGTTAGATTAGCTTGGGTTGTTGCTTGAGTTTCCTTCCTTGATATTTATGTTTAGAGGTGGATCACCCATGCAATGAGTAAGAACAAGTTGAGGTTACTTGAGAAGTGTTCCTCTTATGATATGATGATTTATGTGCATTGAATATGCTTATGACTTATGTTGATGTCTCTTATGATTATGGTAAATGTATTATGTTAACTAATTCCTATCTTATGCTATGTTGATGATTTATGCTAGCCATCATATTTAGTACATTTTTGTACTAACGCATACTCTTGCCTACATTGTTATCAAACGTAGGGTCCATCGATATTGACTTCCATCCTCGTGGCTAGGTTCATAGTAGAGCAAGCAAGTGAAGATTTGGTGAGTCCTCATAGCATCAAGGATTTGATCACCTTTCCTTTATGTATTTCATTTATGTTAGAACTTTTTGTATGGGCTGTGTCCCAAGACTATTCAAGTATTAGATGGTTTGAGACAAGTGTTAAAGACTTCCGCCTTGTTTTAGGAACTTTGATTGTATTGGAAAATGTTTTAAATTTCCGCACCATTTCCTATTACTTTATGTTATGATATGCTAAGTATTTTGTATAAGGTCTCTTGAGGTCTTATACACCTTGTTACATCTAGGGGGGGGGGTACCCCTGGGTTGTGACATATGAACAGTGTGAACTATGTTATAAAGAATGAATAGCTTGGATTGTTGCTTGAGATGCCTTCCACGAGGTAAGTTGACTAGAGGCGGATGACCCAAGTCTTAACTAAGGATAAGTAAGGTTGCTTGAGAAGTGTTCCTTATTGTGATAATGAGTTATGTGCATTGATTATGCTTATGGTTAATATTGGCTAACCTTTATGCTTATGTTGTCTATGCTAGCTCATATTTAGTACATATTTGTACTAACACATACTCTTGCCTACATTTCTTATCAAAATGTAGGGTCCAACAATATTGATTATTGATATACCATGAGTTTACGGTAATTATAATACATTTCACTTACAAGTTGTGTGTGTAGGGCCTCTTTGGATTGGTTTTTATGTGTTTTTATCATATTTTTCAGGAAAGACGTTCAGGCGCGAAAGTAAAGGAACAACTGAAATAACTGAAGAAAGGGTATCTACGGAGGTGATCGACGGACCATAGGTCCAGTGACGCTCCGTATGTGATGGCCATAGATCAACAGGCAAGGCATGGAAGGAAAATTAGAGAAATCTGACAGAGTGTGGAACCACGGTGGCCATTGACGGTCCGTAGATTGATGTACAGACCGTACTATTGATTCATAGATTGATACTGCGAAAGTTCCAGTACCTGATTTTTGAAGATTCCAAGTGTGGAGCTACAGAAAGGGATTGACGGACCGTAGATCGATCTACGGTCCGTACTGCAGGTCCATCGTTTGCTTCAGAGAAGCTGATTTTTGGAGGCTGAAATATTTTCTAAGTACTGGCTAACGGAAGGGACTCACAGACGGTAGATCCATTGACGGTCCGTGAGTCAGTCTCGTTAATTTCTTGAACACACTTTCCTTAATTTGTTTCCCTTTTAATTTAGGACTTGTTTTCTATAAATAGGGCATGTAAACCTTGTTTTTACGGGTTGGATATTATTACTTTTGTTTTACTTTTTGACTAGGGAATTAATTTTTACTACCGCAACAATTCTTGATTTCCAAAGGTTAATTTTGAAGATTTGGTTTGAAATTCGAGTTGAAATTCTGGGTTTATTTTTCTCAACTACGTAAGTTCATAATTCTTTCATCTAAAACAATGAATTGTGTTCATAGGATTATGGGTAACTAAACTCCACAACTAGGGTGTGGGATCCACGAGCGATTAACGAAGTATAAATAGTAAATAAGAAAATCTTGAATAGTGTTTTGTGTGCATTGATAATTCTTTCATTCAAAAGTCATTTTAACGAGTGCACACGTTAGAACTCACTTTGTTGCTACTTGCTGGACCAAGGAGGTAATCAACAAGAAAAAAATTAGCAACATAGATTTAGTGGGATACTATCTAATAGGCTAGTGTCGATTGGTGCGAAGTAATAACTAAGCCAAACATCGATTACGATCTCTAATATGAGGTAAAGGTAAGGGTTAGTAATTTATACACACATAGCCAGACCAAGGTGCAGGGTGAAATTCTTTAGATGCCGACCAAGGATGTAGAAATACCTAACTTATCACTTTGCATGTAATACACTAGGAAAGGACTGCTATTACTAGGATTACTGAGTTATGAGCTAGTGGTGAACACGTATACCCTAGTTAATTTTCTCATCTTGATAACAACAACAATTGACTTTTGTTTACTGATTACTTACTGAATTCTTACAATTTGTTTCACAAATCCCCCCTTTTTTATTACTTATTTCTGGAAGTAGTTTGACTAAAGGAATATAAGTGTAAGTTAAAGTTAAGTCTAAACCAGTTTCCTCGTGGGATCGACCCCAACCTACAAGGTGGGCTATTTACTTGATAACGATGGCTTGTGGTTCTTAAGGGAGGTGTAATTTGAGCGTAACAAATTTTGGCGCCGCTGCCGGGGAAACTTTGTCTTTTAGATTAATTTTAACTATATTATTGAACTTTAGTCAAATATTTCCTAATTTTACTTTTTCTTTTTGTGCTTGTCTCTCTCAGGTTCTGACTCTAGTGTGTGCCAAGGACACGGAGCCTAGGTGAACCACTTACTCCTTACGATCCAGAGTTGAATAGAACTTTACGAAGAATGAACAATCAAGGAATTCTAGTTAATCCTATCGGAGTAAATCTTGATGATACAGTTGAGTTACAATAGTGGAGAATAGCTGGTGGGGAAAACCGGGGTCTAGATGAAAATCAATTGGGAAATGCAGTGAGGCTGCACGGTCCACCAGACCCACAACTACATGCCAACTACAGGAGCAACGCAAATATTGCTGACTCTGATGGACCTCTAGTCTTACTTCATCTACCTCCTGGGAACACATTTGTGGTAACCAGTAGCTTGATACAGATGCTTACAACGAGGGGCTTGTTCTTAGGGTTGCCATCGGAGGACCCATATGCTCACATAGCCAAGATAAGGGTAGTCTGCAAAAGTTGTGTAGGTCGGCCAGACTTGGATATGGATGTCATCGGATTGAGAGTGTTCCCTCTATCACTGATAGACGGTGCTACTATATGGTTCACTAAGCTTCCTTATAACTCAATCTATACATGGAACCAATTGAGGGATGTGTTCTTAGCAAGGTATTATCTAGTGTCCAAGAAGCTAAATCACAAAGATAGGGTCAATAATTTTGTGGCATTACCTGGAGAGTCTAT
>JAJOOP010311923.1:0-12862 GCA_029582705.1 Solanum chacoense
TGTAGGCTAAGTACCGAGTGGATTTGGTTAGATGGAAACTCCCCCAATAGTTAGGCATGAGTTTCAATGATTGTCTACCTTATCCCATAAACAATGTGCCCGCATAGGTAGCTAGTGGATCCATTAAGCTATATATACCGGTCTTCCTTAGGCAAGTAGACCACATCTTTACGGTGTGGGGACTTATGACACCGGATTCCATGACAGGCTCTCATGGTCTATGTCGGTTAAACGCTTACTTCCCATCATGTGAGATTTCATCATGGTTTCTTGATAGGTTCTACAAAGTGTTGGTAGTAGTAGTATGGGATGCTACCTATACATTGCACGAGTAGGCTTGGAGAGGGTCATAGTGAGTTTCTCTAAATCCTAATGTCTGTGAAATAAATGTGCCCTAAATGAGGTTATTAAAGAATTTTGGCTCTCAAATGCTTACTATGAGATGCATGCTATACTTGGGTTATATTATGAGTTATTTTCCCTTGTCATGTCTTAATTAATGATATACTTCTTATGTATGAATATTGTGCAAAGTTGAAAGAAAGGAATGATAAGTTACTTTAAGTGACCTAAATGTGGTGCCTTAGTATGGATGGTGGTATAGGACGCCATCCATACATTGCATGAGGTGTAGCATAAGGGTTGCTTGAGGTGAAGGTCCTAGGTAAAGGTTTTCATGTTGATATTGTTTAAAGGTGATATTATGACCTACTTGATGTTTATGCTTGTCTTATATGTCTTCTATGCAACTTTTCATGATACTTCAAAAGGTGGCATAATGCATGGTTTCTAGCCAAAATGTCCCATTTAAAACATGTTTTGCATGATCATCATACTTGGTACATTTTGTATACTAACCCATATTCTTCATGTTTTTACTATAAGTGTAGGTTCCAGCAAGTGATCCCTCCTAGCTAGTTTGAAGTGTTGGATTGCTTTCCTCCAAGACTTGGTACGTCCTCATGGATTCGAGGACACGACTTTTAAGTTCTTTTGTTCATGTAATAAACACTTTTAGTTATTGTTTTGATTGTAAAGGTTTGTGTCCCTACTTATGTTTTGTGATTGTGTCTAAGATGGCCATGTGAAACTTAGACTTCCGCTGTGTGTTTTTAAAGTTGTTTTAATGAAGTTTGAATGTGTGGATGTAAATAAGTTTTTCATTCCCCACTATTATCATTAGTGAATGCAATGAATGACTATGTGGTTTGTATAAGACTTCTTCGAGGTGTTCCAGGGTCGTGACACCTCACTATCACATTTCACCTTCTTGCAAAATCACAGAATCAACTGGTTTGAAGGCACTGGCCTTCCGCTTCCCTTATAGCACCAAGTGTCTGTAGGCTGAGTAGAACTCCTTAACCCAATTAGGAATTTAGGGGCCCAGGGGTTTAGTTAAAATTTCTAATTTGTGAGACTTGAAGGCGCTCCATATCTCTGGATACCTGTCCACCACACCATATGTGGAAAATCTCTTCTCCTCAATAATGTCCTCAGTCCCTCGGTCTTTAGTTTGTTGAGAGACCGGGGAGGGGACCCTGCACCGGTGGTGCCAGGACCACAGTCTGTATTAGAGCTGGAGGAGGAGTCTGAGGAACTGAGATCCTTGGCGTATCATGCATTCCCTTGGAGCGAAGCTCTGCTCTCCGGGCCTATAGCATCTGGTCATCCTCAAGCTCAGAGATGGAAGCTTGAGAATCCTGTGATTATCCCTCATTGTATGAAGAGGTGAGGTGAGTCTGATCTCATAGACCCCCTCACTGTCAGAGCTAGTCTCTGGTGTCTGAGCTATGTGCGCCTTGCCATTTCCTTTGCCTTTGCCTCCCCTTGTAGGGAGTTTTGTTGTTTGTGCTCGGGATGCAGCTGCACCCTCATTTATGACAATTTTGTGTGCCCATTTGTGGGGCAGCATGACTCTTCCAGACAATTTAGGTCTAGCCATTTTTGAAAATAGTATGAATGAGTGTCAGAAAAATGTCCAGAAAAAATGTTGCAGAAAGACTCGCTGAATCGTTCGACGAGTCGCCGAGTTGCTTTCGCGAGCCAGATCGGGCTCACCGAAAGTACCAGTGCAAAAATTCTGAAATCTCAAGATAGGTTGGCGATGTTCAGGGCAATTCGGCGAATCGCCGACACCAATTGGTAAGCTAAAACTAGCTCGCTGAAAGTTACAATGTATTTTATGAGTTAGGGGCGCAGAAGGGCGATAAAAAATGCCTTCCGGTGAGTCGCTGAGTGAGCTCGGCGTGCTCATGCATCTCTTCGAAAGTTACAGAACAAACTCAACCAATTTTAGAAAGTAAGGGTGATTTATGGGGGACTTTGGCGAACCGATGAACCATTCGGTGAGCTTGGCGTAGCGTACTAAACGGCCCAACATGCCAGTTTTCAACCCTGTCTCCAAAATCAAGCCTGCAGCCCCCGAATTCAAAATTAAGCACCAACACTATTTAATTCAAGTAATACCCATACTAACCATTCCCTCCAGGTACTCAGAGTTCCCCCAATTTGGCCAAAATTGGCCATTTGACATCTTTTGCCCTTAAGAATGATGTCAAATGCTCCATCATTCGACAAACTACTTCATTTAGCATAATCCGGGATTACTTAGACTTCTCCCGACTAGACCCAACACATATTCACCGCAACCCAACCATTAAGACTTTATTTAAACAAGCAAGAACACAGGAATAAATCAATTAAGCACAATTAGGCACTAATTTTAATTCATTATGGCAATCTAACAATTTATCACAATAAAATTAATTACCCAACAACAATCAACAACAATTTACCAATTGCATTAGATTTCAACTACACATTTAAAGTACGGGGTTCAGAAAAATAAACCTGTAATGTCAGAGTTATGATTTGTAAAGCTAGGCGGCAAAGTTCCACAATCTGAGCAAAGAATTCAAGCGATAAGGGAGTAAAAACACGAAAATAAGGAAGATCTAAAGTAGGGAATAAGAGTACGGGGGTTGAAAATGGGAGAAGATGAAAGTTTTCAAAATTTTAAACAGTTTGGCCTTTAAAAATTTAGTTTGCGCTCCCTTTGGCGGAGTAAGTCGTGCACGCCGAGTTGTAATTTACCTTGCGATGTTTTACAGGACTCCTAGCAATTTGAGGGTTCAAACGCTGGACTCAGGCTCGCCAACTTGTTTGGTGCGTCACCAATTGAGAATGTAATCTGCCAATTATGTTTTAAAGAGTTCCCCATCAAGCTTGGTAGTTCCAATAGAGGTCCAAGTTAGGGCTTGCCGACCTGTTTAGCATCTCACCGAATGGACTTTAGCTCGCCAAACTACCCATCTTGCAACACTTTTCAGTTTTCAACCTGCACAATCAACGCCCGTTATTCAAAAACAACAATTAAAATACCAAAAACTTAGGTTGCGTCCCATGAAGCGCCTTAGCTAATGTCGTGGCACGACAGAGATACCAATTCAAGCTTTATTAAAAGAATTTTAAACAACACTACTCCCCGGTAGTGGCGCCATTTTGATTGGATGTTTCAAACACACCTCATCCAATTCTAGGTGTAAATGATCGTTGATCAATATAAAACCCATCAAAGTGTTGGGGTCGAATCCACAGG
The DNA here is from genome assembly GCA_029582705.1 of Solanum chacoense. NCBI lineage: Eukaryota > Viridiplantae > Streptophyta > Magnoliopsida > Solanales > Solanaceae > Solanum > Solanum chacoense. The sequence goes on from JAJOOP010311923.1 coordinate 3,599, forward strand.
GAGCGGTACGTGTCTACAATTTAGTTATGAAGTACAAACATGGTATAATAGGTTATAGGAATAAAAATCATCAAAACCATACAAATAAATCTAAAAGGGGTGACAACGAATGTCAGATGGGGGTTTGGATTTGCAATGAATAGCCGAAACAACAACGAAAACAGGGGGAAATAACAATATAGAAAAGAATTATCGGGATGTGATCGATTATAGGAAAATTTAACTATATGGGAAATTGAGATTACTAATAAAAAGCTAGATTTCAGTGGGTAGGCTAGGCTATGAGTGAAATAGCTTTCTCTCAAACAACTACTTCGATTTAAGTGATTTCTTTCGAACATCAACAAGCTTAGCAAATAAGAACAGCCCACACCTTAATTCATCTACTCTCTTAAGCTAGATAGGTAGAATCGAAATTAAGATTTACTCTTTCGAGCTAAACCAATATGAACCCTGTAACTACAATCATCAATTGAAAGCTTTGATTCTAAAACCTCTTTTTCAAGCAAGCCTAGAATTTTAAGTTCAAATTGCATTTGCAACTACATTTCTTGGATTAAAGCACAACTATTAATTAAACCCACTTCAAATAAGCATTCAAATCATTTAATAAAAATACACATAAGCTAATTTAGCACATAATCACATGATCAGACCCCAAGAATTGGGGTTTTAGCTAAACGTCATAAAGAGGTAAAAAAAATTACTAACTCGATTAGCTATCAGGTGGGTAATAGTCTCCAACCCTTTACAATGCTCCAAAATAGTAAAGTTCAAAAACCCAAGTCAAAATCCTCAAAGTCTACAATAAGAACTGAAATCTTGGAGAAAACTCTAACTCTAGAATGGGAACTATAATATCTGAGAGAGAACTCCTCAAAATCCTTTTTAAAATCCAATTTATAGTTTCCCAACATTTAGCCTGAAAGTCCACTCGGCGGATTAAGTCGCGCCTCGCCATGTGGATCAGAGATCTGTCGATTGTCCTCTTCCATCGCCACTTTGCATTGGCCTTCAGCATCTCAGGTCCTATAAGTTTGGGCGATCCAATTTATTCTTGCGGAACCAATCGACGATCCGTCGACTGCCCATTTCTGTCACCAACTTGGTTCTTCCCTAGGGTTGGACTGCTGGAACTTTGGGCGAGCTATAAAGCAACTCGGTGGTGCGCCGAGTGGTCTTGGCGATCGCCAGGATTTTTTTCTTCACTTTTTCAGCTCTTTAGTTCCTTTTTGTCCGGTCATATACTTGCCTTGCTCCATAGCCTTCATAGTTGCAAATAAAGACTCTAATATTAGTTTAGAGCATAAAATAGGCATTTGACGACACTTATACTATCAAAACAAAGCCCTAAATAAGTCCAAATCTCGGACTCATCAGGGGTCAAGATAGAAAATATAAATTGAGAAAGTAAAATATCTTGGCTACTGACAAAATTATGAATAAAAAAAATATATTTTTTAAGATCTCGTATATATCAAAATTAAAAAACACCCCCCCCACACACACACAGATATATATATATATATATATGTGTGTGTGTGTGTGGTTGTGTGTGTGTGTATATATATATATATATATAAATAAGTATCTCTCGTAAGAGACCATTTAACTAAAAAATTATATTTGTAATTGGCATAAAAAATAATTATTTTGATATTTGTTTAGGGGTGGGTGTAATTTCATATACATGAGGTATTCAATATTAGGTTCTAGGTGTGAATTGGATAGTAAATTGATTGTTTGGACTGAAATTAGTCAGATCAAAATGGGCTAAATGTTAAATGATTTGATGTATAAACCTTGTCAAAAGTTTACCACGAGTGAGATGGATTGGGTCAAAATATGCTAACAATATATCATAACTCAACTCACCCAACTCTAAACTTAATTGTTTTATTTACTTTCTTATAAGTTGTTTGATTACAAACTTGTATTACTTTTTTTGTTACGACCCAAATTGTCGTGAGTTGCATCCGCACTAAAGCACTTAGTGGGAGAACCAACCACTAACTCAAACTAAACCCAACACACCATTTATAAAACAAGTTCACCATATAAAGCTTAGAAAAGTATCTTTTAAAAAACCAAAGATTGAGTCCCCATAAATTCAACAAATAGTTAAATCATTTATGAAAATAACCCCTCAGAATTGCAAGTGGTGGTACCATAAATCTAATCTAATTAGTTGTGAATAATGGGAATGCAGCACCAAAACGAAAAATATAACTAATAGACTAATGTCTTTGAGAAGATTATAATTTACATGTCTAGTTTTTATTGAATTCCTTAAACTAATATCTTCTAAATATGTATAGGAATACATACATCTACAAATTTCCATTTCGCAACTTTATTTCGGAAAAAAGGACAAATATACCCCAAACTTTTGAAAATGGTATGTCAATACCCTCCGTTATACTTTTCATCAATCAGAGACCTTGTCGTCCAATAATCAGTGCACATTTTCCCCTCCCACTAATCACTGTTTCATTAGTGGGGGTGATTGTAACACCCCTATCATGCCCTAAGTCCCATTGAGATGAACAGGCACTCGATGCCCTAAAGGCCCGAGAGAACCAACTTATAAGTCTTGATTATCATACATGCAACAAATGAAGTTATAAATCGTTGATGAGTATATGTAAAATACCCTGATAAAATACCAACATAATAGGCCCAAAATAAATATACTTACCCGGTCATTGAGGCCTTAATTACTAGAAAATAAGACATAATCACACTTCACTTTGACATTGGTTTACAGAGCCTCTAAAAGATAGACACTTAGAAAAGGTCGGGACAGGACCCCGTCATACCCTTAACGGTAATAAAATATCAAATATATGTGAGAGACTCGACAAGCTCTGAATCAACATGGAGGTCACCAAAGGCAGTTGAGTATCTTGTGCTTATCTTGGACAGATTCTATAATCTTGAGTACTTGTACCCGCGGCATGAAACACAACTTCCCCATGAGGGACGTCAGTACAAAAGAATGTACTGAATATGTAAAGCATAAAGTTTCCATAGGTAAAACAAGATCTCAAGTGAAACTATGTATCAATTTATAAATTCATAAATAAGGATGAAAGACCACCTTTTCTTATTCTTTTGGAGGGTATTGAGTACATTACATTATTTGGTTTACTTTACTATTCTTTTGTTTATAAACTTTGTAGAATTTGATATGATGACCAGCTGATCAGTGGAAGAAGAGGATGACCCATGCTAAATATTTTAACCCCTGGGATGCTGTCCTCATACATATACAAATTATGATCAGCCTATGCTAGGTATTGTAACTCCTGAGCTTCCAGCCGTACATATATCAATTGGGATCGGCCCATGCAAGGTATTTTAACCCCTGAGCTACCACCCATAAGCATACAACTTTGCTTTCAGAATCGACCCATGCTAGGCTTTCAGCCCTTGAGATGCCCCCCATAATAATACATATTTTCTTTAATCTTTGATATTGTTCATAATTCTTTTGAGCTTTAGGACTATAAACCAATGATGCAAACATGTGAATAAAAGACTTGAAGCAGCAATGATGACATAAGAAACAAATATAACATCAATGTAGTAATACTTAGTAATTTATATGACGCAATGAATCTTATTGGGCTAAAACATATTCGTAAATGGACCATGAAGACACACAACAAGTGAAAACATGAGGACATGTAGAAAATGAGTCGTTAAGTGGTATATAACAAGTGAGCAAGTGATTTTACTAGCACATGGTTCATTTAAAACACATTTGGACATCTCAAATGGAGGCATACATGCATTTCAAATAGAGACTATAACTCCTCAAATGGAGAGGCGAGGAGTGCATATGATGATACGATAGCTACACACTTAGTAGACGATATCAAATGTAAGGGTGCATAAACATGTGAACTAACGAAGCATAGAACAAATCACAAATAAGGTTTACACATTCCACGTAAGGATATATAGAATGAATAATACACATAATGTGTATCTGCCATACAAATACTTGTAACATGTATAATGTAGGATCTTATTGACTCAATGATCCTCATTTGACTTGGTGGATAACTCCTAAAATTTTATGTTTAGAGTACCTTTGTCACAATAATACTTGAAAGTATAAACACACCAATATTGGAGAATGAACACGCATAGAAGTATCTTAACACATTTTTAAAACCATGGACGGTATGAGAAAGATTATTATTTTTGGAGATTGTACACCCTCACATTGTATCTTTTACCATGAGGATCACTTAGAGATATCACTTGGTTGGTACACAGAATATAGGACTTCATGCCATAAAATATGGAATCAAATAGCCTTACATGCCTTGTCTCTCGACCAATACTATGTGGTACCATGAATCAGCCTTTCCTTTGAGGCATTAATCTGCATTAATGGCAAGTAATAGAGCTAATATTAACAACTAATAAATAAGGTTGGATCACTTCAACTTACCAAAACTGTAGTCGGGCAGCAAGCTCAAAACCCCTCTACTAATGGGTGTTCTTTTCACTAATTCCTTTATCACCAAGTTTACACAATTTATGACCTTCCCATGAGGTCATCCGACACTACCTGGGATTTACAACATCCAAAATAGTAAATACACACCTAATGGGCAGCACGCCCACACAACCCACAATTCAAAAGGTGTATCTTCATTTCTTCCCTAAATCATTTCACATGTCTTTCTCTTAAGGTTAGCCAATATTACAAATGATAATATACAAAATATATGAATTACATCACAATCGGGTCAATAGGTCAAGTAATGGACCACTACGACATTATGTCGAACACCTAGCGGGCATAAATCTCTACAATTCATAAATGGTGTTTCAACACCCAACTGCCTCATACTTACAAACAACACTCTCAGTAACATATATAGGAATAAAACCATGCCCTTTGACACAAATAAACACAATTATCCACCCAGTACTTCTCCAAACTTCACCACGTATAGACAACCCCAAACCTTTCTAAAATAATCAATAAAACTTTGTCTCACTTCTTCCGATCATTGTTTGTGAATTTGTAGTAAAACACGTAGAGAAATCTCACCCAATCTGATATATATAGTGAGACAAAATGGGGCAGTAATTTTACCTCAAATTCTGGAAAAAATTGTTCTCTTAACTTGTACTCCTTCAAGAGTTTTAATTACCCTTCACACTTGAACAAAATAAGAACAGGATCTCTCGTAATAACAAAGAAAACATGAGAAGACATCTTAGGGAAAGGTTTGCACCATATTTAAGCATGAAAAACATGAAATCTCATGGAACAATCAAGGTAAACCATAAGGTTTCTACATACCTTGGCTGGAAATTAGGAGGGTTTCCTCAAGAACCTATGGAGTATTTTTGAGATGGCTGTGATAATCATTTAGGGAAAAATATAGTGCTGGAGATAAGTTTTTTTTGCTATGTAAGAATTAAGAGATAAATGTGCCAAATATGACCCTATAATTGTTGGAACTCCACCGCCTATCTTCTTCAATTTTTACCGCAATTTGCCAAGTAGGTGATCCACCTACTTGGACATTTTTAAGGTGCTCAAATGTCAAACTAGGTCATGTAGCTACATGTTCATGTAAAATCTATCTAGCTATGGCAGGTGATGCAGCTACTTACTCTTATTAAGTTGGTCAAAAAGTCTAAGTAGGTGATGAATCTACTTGTCACCTATTAGCTTAATTTAGTCAAGCAAGAACCTCACTTATTTCATCTCATTTTCCAAATTCTAATCCTTTAACTTAACCTTAATACTCAACTCTAAAATTTAAGCTTAATAACCACCTTATTTCTCGAGTTTAAATACATTTATCGACTTAGTCGTATACATGTTGAAATGTACGGGGTGTTACAACCCCGAAAAATGTTTGAGCTAAGACTCGATCCATTCTTTGTTGGGAGTAAGATTTTTACCAAGGAATTTAAATTTTCTTAAGTGTTAATTAAGGTCACTAGATGTAGCACCTTGATTTTCAAAAAGAACTAAAGAGAACTCATTCAAGTCATTCGTAAGTTCTTTTAAGTTTTGGGTGAACTTTAAACGATCATAACTTTTAGCACAGTATAGGAGACACATAAGATATCAAATAAAAGATCTTTGAGTTCTCCTTCCAACACCACAAAGTTCTCTAATGTCCGAATTCAGATGAGGGAGATATGCCCGTTTGAGTTCAGCTTGTCAAGTTAAGAAAATTTACCCAAATTAATGAGGGGTATTTTGTTCTTTTCCTTACGTCACTAGCCTAGCTCATTTTTGTTGACCTTTTAGGGATCTAAAATTATTGGAATCAGTTTTAGTTATTCCTAAATGCGCTTAGGGTTTTTAGAGGAGTTCAAGAAGAGAAAAAGGGAGAAAAGCTTCAAGCATTAAACATTCTTGTGATCTTTGAGGGATTTCTCCAAGGATTTGATTTTTAAGAGGTATGTAAGCTCTCATAGTTTTGGGTTCGTTCACCCACATACCAATCATGTGATTTTAATCCGTAATTTCTTTCTTAGGGTCGAATAATTGAGTTCTTCATGAGTTTCTTGAACTTTCATTTCATAAATATTTAATAATGAGGTTTGATGAATTCTTGAGATGCATGTTAGGAGTTTGAGGGTTCTTTTGAGTGGATTTTCGTTTGCTAATGTTGGGTATTCGAATCTAGGAGAGTTTGGAAGAAACTATTCGATTCTAGGTGAATTAGGGAAAAAAATTGAAGAAGAAAATTCGTTGGAAATTTCTGGGCAAGGGCTGGTACGCCGCGCCAGAAATGATGCTCTATAGTTTAGGGGCTAGGGCTGGCATGCTCGCCACTCAGTGAGCCAGGGTCGCCTTCCCCCGTCCTTTTTCTGCCATTCGTCCCATCTAAGTTATTTTAAAGTGTACCTTCACACCCTTCCTGATTTTACTATTCTAAATCACATTTAATCATCATGAGATCCTTCATATCATGAATCATAACTCTTGAATTCACATTTCAAATTCAAAAAAAAAAAAGATTAAGAGTCAAGTTCGAGGGAGTTCATTTGAGTAAAGTTTGAGAAAGTCCCTTTAAGCCTTTTCAAGGAGTCTTTTACAATTACTAATAAGTTGTTTCAAGACTTGAGTAAGTGAGTATAAGATAAGAAGAGTATATTCATGAGTCTACATTATTATTGAGATCCATGAGTCGAGTCGTTCATATCCATAATTCCGCATGAACTCCACAAATTGAGTATCTTTGAGAGGAATAGTATCTTCGAGTTCTAAGTTCTTGAGTATTGAGTTCCTAATCTTTTTGAGATTATATTCCTAATTATGGGACTACTATATGTTATACATAAAGGTCCTTGAGTTGAGTTGGTCATGCTCATAATTCCGTATGAACCCTATGAGTTGAGCATTCTTGAGATGAGTAGTATCGTGGAGTCCTTGAGTTCTGGAGTTATTGAGTTCCGAGTATTGAGTTCTATATATGGTTATTGAAACCCTTGAATTGAGTCATTCATGTCCATAATTCGACATGAACCCTATTTTGAGAAGTCTTTTACAATTATTTATAATTTGTTTAAAGACTTGAATAAATGAGGATGAGGATTAGGAGAGCTGAGTTTCATGTTTTTTAAAATGAATATATGGGAACAAAGTAATCCCAAGAGTGATTAAAATGAGAGGAAACTTCGATTTCCAAATGAGTTCATGAGGAGTTTTTGAGCACTATATCTTTTAAGAAAACCTTTTGAGTAATAATCTCAAAGTTTGAGGATGAGGAAATGTTTTAAGCATATGAGCATGAGTTATATTATTGGGATTAGTATTGAGCACCGATATGGGGACGAGTTCAGACAACTCAAAGTCCTCATAAACCATGTATGCAACATGGATAGAAAGGGTCATACTTTTTAGATGTTTCCTTATTGTTTTTTAAGTATAGCTTAGTGGATCCACTTAGTTGAGGATGTCTTATACTCCGGCAGACAGTTCTGGCAGTATGGGCGAGATGTTGTATCATCACATAGCCTATGTCACCACCCAGGGGTACACCCTAGATGTAACATGGCGTATAGGACCCCGAGAGACCCCATACAAGCCACTTAGCATTCATAACATTATAAATAGAACATAAGACATAAAACAAAATTTTAAGTCCAAAAGTTTTATAAAAGAAAGAAGAAGTCTAAAACAATTATCTCAATAGTCATCTAATACAATATAATGAAATTGGGCCTAGACCTTACATCATGTCCAAAACTGAAATACAAGAAGGAGATTGAAACAATGAAAGTTAGTCCCCAAATCATGAGGACTCACCAAAGCTCGAAAATCACGAAATCAACAACTAGCCATGAAGCTGGGACCCTGACTTTTGGACCCTACATTTGGGGATATGTAGGCAAGAGTATGTGTTAGTACAAAACAATGTACCAAGTATGATAATCATGCATAAAACATTTAAATCATGCTAAAAAGGGACCTTTCATGACATGCAATTGGCCAAGCTAAAACATGATATAAGAAGGTTAGAAAACATAAGTCATAAAACATGGTCAATGCAAGCTAACATCTTTACAACCTTTGAACACATATGAGATACTTCTTGAAATAACCTTAGTTCATTATTAATGTGGGAAATAGCCTTAACTGATATAGAGACCATGTGAGCTATAACATGATCATTCGGTGTCTCCCACATTAAAAAGGGTTGTCCTATTTGCCAAGGTAAGGACCATAAACTTCAAGCTTAAGTGGATCCACTAGCTAATGTCTATATAGACAATCATCCTATGAGGGCACATAGGTAAGGGATAAGGAGATTTCTACTAGAAATCAGCCCTCTACTAACGGGAGAGCCTCCATCTCAATATCCTCTCGATGTTAAGCATAAATCCCTAGGAATAGTCATTTCTTACTTGTTCTTTTTATCTATGGAAGGGCACGTCATCTTTCAAATCAAAGCTAAATCATTATCCACGGAAAGGTATCATTCAATAACCAATCCAAGCTAGGTTTCATTAGGATAACTCTTTATCTTTGACTTAATTATGTGAGAATACCTTTCAACCTTAGAATCCTTTCTTATGTGAGAGAACCTCTTACAATCATGCTTTAATCTGTTTGTGAGAAAATCGTTTCAACAACACAACATTAACATCATCATTGATACTTTACTCTCAAAGCATCCTTAAAACATTTACATAAATTTCATAAGAACATGCATAATTCCATAATTTACCTTTCAAGGTTCAAAACCCACTTTCAATCATCAACATTTA
>JAJOOP010311925.1:0-28207 GCA_029582705.1 Solanum chacoense
GGGTTAAAAAATTGGTCAATTCGGGTTGTGGCCTAGGATTGCGCCACGAGTACACAATGTGTGTTCCGTTAGTGGGAGGGGCAAATGTGCACTGATTATTGGACGGTAAGGGCTCTGATGGACCAAAAGTATAACGGAGGGTATTGACATACCATTTTCAAAAGTTCGGGGGTATATTTGTCCCTTTTCCCTAAAAAAAATTGAAATAAACCTATAATCTATAAAGTGCACAGAGAGTTTTTATTGCTTTAAAAAGAATTGAAAGAAAAATATAATCTAAATTATTATAAAGACAAGAAAAAACATGTTAGTAGAATCCTCATCAAATATAAGTGTTTTTTTTAAAAAAAAATAAGTGTTTGCCTTTCTTTTTCTTTTCTTTTTTGTTAAGTTACTTTTATTCAAATTTATTAAGGTTGTTTAATTAATATATTTTACAATTTACAATATGAATTTCATACTTCTTTTGTTAATATTATCTTCGACTTTTTTAATGAATTTTTGACTTTACAATGTTGAATTTTACATGAAAGGCCATGATCATTGCCTTGAATGTAATAGCGATAAAAAATATAAGAAAATAAAATATCTCTCTCTATGTATATATAATAGGAGAGGTGATAGCACTTACGTATCAACATCACAAAAAATAAACTTTTTAAATACTTAAAATTACTTACATGTAATAGTGTTTAATAGTAAATTACTATTTTATTTTTAAAAATGATCTTAAAGCATTTCTTACAATTAATAAATAATTGTAAAATAGTTCTAAAAATAGAATGATGTAATTAGTGTGTGATTCTTCTTTTGTGGAAAGATAATTTTAACTATCTTTGCACAACGTCTTTATTTATAGCAAAATAAATGCAGATATTTGAATGATTTGTTTTAACATTAAATATATATAGAGAGAGAGAAGAAGAAAAAACCACAAAAGAAGCAAAAAATTATTAACTAACTAATTATAAATATGTGGTTAAAATAACTATTTCATGCACGATGGAGTCTTTTTAAACCTAATTTATATTGAATTAACTAAATTAATTTAAAATATGAAATTGAAAATTAAAAGTATTTTAAACTTGAAAATATTTGTAAAGGAGAAGCATACTTATGCACGATGGATTCTTTTAAAACATAATTCATATTTAATTAACAAAATTAATTTAAAATCTGAAATTATAAATATTTCAAATCTGAAAATATTTTAATTTTAACTAAAACACAAAGAAAAGACAACCGTACCATTTCATTTATTTTCTTAAAAAGAAATCCACGTTCTAAAAAATACATGTATAACTACCCCAATAATGCTGCTAAAATTTAGGAACTATAAATTTATGTTTAGAGTTACATAATTTAAAACACAAATAAATTTAATCTATTTTGTGTAACTATATTTCAACAAAAGATTTGGCAAATAATTGCATGTACAAATGATGATGCTATAATTTAGGGTTGCATAGCGAGAGAAACAAAGAACATTGTTATTTTTGTTTTTGCAAATTATATAAAACGTTATCAAAATTTCTTGAATAATTAATTTGGAATTTTAAAAATAATTAATTAATCTTATCGTTGAAAGCACCACCTTTTTAGCCACTAAAACGTAGTTTTTTGCTCTTATTTTTTGTTTATTTTCTATATTTATATTTCTCTAATAAATTTATTTTTTAATTGAGATACTTTTTAAAGATTTATTGTGATTATCTTTTAATTTAGTAGGGTCAATTTTAAATTTATGTAATTGTAGTTGTCTTTTGAATATATATATATATTAATTCACAATTTTAAAGGACAATCAAATTTTAAAATTGGAAAATAATTTTATGATTTAAGAATTCACAATATTAATTTAAATTGAAAATTTCAATTCTAAAATATATGATATAATTTTTAATTTTTAATTTTTAATTTAATTTGAATACAAGATAGCTATAATTACACATAATATAGTTTAGCGGATAGTTCAAATCAGCAACCTCTCATTCATATCCATATGTTTTCTGATACAGTTCAAATTCAAATTTAAAATAGGGAATACCCCCAGCCTATGCCCAAAATCCTTGAGACACACCTAACCTTTACTAAGGTGCTATTACCCCCCGAACTTATTTTTTAATTAATTTTCTACGCCTTTTTGGCCTACGTGGCTGAGTCCGTGACTTCACCTATGTTAGGCGTGTGGGTGCAGTTTTTAGACAACACTGACCAATAAAATTGGCCACGTGTTAAAATAAACTTGAAAAAAAAAAACATTAACTCCGTTGTCTTCTTCTTTATCTGTGTTCTTCATCTTTTGAAAAGAAACCTCCATTATCATTCAAGTCAAATTGCTCCTTGTTTCGATAAGGTAAAGTAAATTTTTAATATATTCTTTATATTTACACCTTTTTATGTCGATTATTAGTTCTGATTTTGAATTTCTTTCACAATTTTTATGTATAAATGTTAGTATCATAGTTATGCATAGAAAATTTAAATCATGCTAAAATAGGACAGTTTAGACATGCAATTGACCAAGCTAAAACATGATATAAAAGGGTTAGGAAACATAAGTCATAAAACATGGTCAATGCAAGTTGACATGATTTAAACCTTTGAACACAAATTAGATACTTCTTGAAGTAATATTAGTTCATTATTATTGTGGGAATTAGCCTTAACCAACATAGAGACCACGTGAGCTATAACATGATCCCCATGGGTCTCCCATAGATAAAAGGATTATCCTACTTGTCAAGGTAAGGACCATGAACTTCTAGGTTAGGTGGATCCACTAGCTAGTGTCTATCTAGATAATCATCCTATGTGGGCACATAGGTAAGGGATAAGGATATTGCTTCTAGAAACCCAGCTCTACTAACGGGAGAGCTTCCATCTCAATATCCTCTTAGCGCTAAGCAAAAATCCCACGGAATAGTCATTTCTTACTTGTTCTTATTATCCATGGAAGGGCACGTTAGCTTGCCAATCAAAGTTAGGTCATAAGTCATCCATGTAAAACTATCATTCAGTAAACAATCCAAGCTAGTTTCATTAGGATAGCTCTTTATCTTTGATTCATTTAGGGGAGAAGACCTTTCGACCTTAGAATCCTTCCTACGTTAGAAAACCCTTCAAAATTATGCTTTCATGTATTTAAAAGAAATCCTTTTAACAACACAACAACTACATCATCGTTGATACTTTACGCTGAAAGCATCCTTAAAACATTTGCATAGATATAACAACATGCATAATTCCTAATTCACCTTTCAAGGCTAAAAGTCGACTTTCAATCATCAACATTTAGAAAACATGGGTTAGATATGGATTCCATCATATTTTCATATAAATATATCAATTCAATCTTTATTTCATAAAATTCCTCTTTCATAATCAATACTCACATCATATGATCATAATTTGGAAAACATGGGGATTTCATGGGTTCATAGGGGAATCATCATAAAATCATCATTTTTGATCAATTCATGTATAAGATATCATAATTCAATCATTTAAATCAATAATCAAGAGAACCCATAAGAATTGAAGAAAACCCTAACTCAATTGTGGATTTTCACTACAAGAAATGTGTTTTTTAGTTACAACGTTTTGTAGCGACATACATAGTTGCCACAAAATGTATGGTTTTTGTGGCGACACAAGATGGTTGCAACAAAACATGATAGTTTTAGTAGCGAAATATATTATCGCTACTAAAAAGTATCATTTAGTGGCGACTTTCCTTAGACCGCCACAATATGTGTCTACAAAAATATGATTGAAAAAGTATTTGGTGCGACTAAAAAGCAGGCGCCACAAAAACATTATTGTGGCGACAAGGTTGCCACTAAAACAAGATCTTTTGTGGCAACTTTCAAGTTGTCCCTAATTTTTTTGTTTTGATATTTTTTTAAAATTATTTTGTGTGTGAATTCAAACTTTAGTTAATTATTATAATGATGTATATGTATATTTTATATTTATATTATTGTTAAAATTTTAAATTAAATTTATACTTTAAAGAACTTATTTAAACCAGTAATCGTGTAGTGAAAAGTATTGATGATTATATATAGTCATTTAAATAAGTATTTTGAGTAATTTTATATATCTAATTATACTGATAATAAATAAGTACTTATTTGTTGATGTTTTTTGTGCACTACAAAAATAATTAATTTTAAAGATACTTTATTATTTTGTCATTTAGAGAGAATATACCTTGATATATATTATGTATATATACTATATAGTTTGTGATGAGTATTAGTTTGGTCTATATAAATTAATCATAATTTTTATGTATATTTATTGGTTTGGAAAACAAATGTCAAAAACTAATGTTTAGTTAAGTATGCATTTCATTTTGTTAGATTAAAGTCATTTACAGTTTATTCACCAAAATTAGTCTATTATTTCAAATAAATATCTTACTATGCTACTCTGTGTAATTTATATCAAATGAATTATTGGGGCATAACATAACGATTATGAAAATATTTTAGGATGTAAATTAAAGACTACTTTCAACTACTATCTTTTTGATTAATTTCAAATTAGTCTCTTAAAAAATATGAAGTAGTTAAGAACCTCAGTAAATGAATGATAAATAACAAAAAAAATTCCAACAATTTTCTTAAACATTGAAAAATTCACTTATTTTAAATTATGAAAAATTCTCTATAATTCACTTAATATGAAAACAAATACTTAATAATTAGAAACCTTGATTGATTTTTTAATTATTGACTCTTCTTGATTTTTAATTCAATCCAATTTTTATTTGGCTACATTTTTTATATCTGGGTTAGATTTGTATTGGAATATGCTACAACATATTTTAATCTCATTTACGGCCAATATTTACTCGAGTTTCTCTTTTAATAAAATAATCCCAAAACCCCAATTCCCCTACTCATATTTTCTTCCCAACACAGCCGCATAAAAACGAGCCCTAGCTCGACGACGATTGATGAAGCTTCGTTAGAAGAGATTGATCGACGAATCCTTAGCTATCATTCGCTCCAACAAGGGTTCAATTCTAATGGTAAACTCCTAACCTCACCGTTTTTAGATTCCAGATATTTTCATATAATACGAATTTCTTGCCCTTCCTCCGTCCTACTTTGGTTCACAATCTGAGTTTCTAGCACTACCTTTGTTTAGTTTCTTAATTTTGTTATAGATATAAAAGTAATGTTTGTTCTTTGGCATTGATTTTTCTTTTGTTAGTCTTTAGCGTTTTTAGTCTTGTTTCCATTAGCAATAATTCTCTTCTTTTTTTAAAAAAAAAAAATTAGTAAATCCTCACTCTTTTAGCTTCTTTTTATAATTTTTTATATATTATGGAGTAAAATGTCTGTAGATTCTTTATGTATCTAATGTACAGTTATAAACTAAATGCCTATTTGTTTTCTTTGTTTAATTTCAGCATGTCGTTTTTGATAAGCATCACTCCCTTTCCCCTTTGTGGCTTACTTTGAATCTAGTGGCTTTAATCCCTTCGTGCCTGCTTGTATCTAGATTCTCAGATTTATTTTATTTCGAAGGGATGAAGTGTTTGGTAGCAAGGTCTGTTTGTATGCTACATACCCTGCTCATTCTTCTTCCTTAGTCTTATTTGAGAAATTATGTGATCACATGTTAAGCCGAGTGTGCAATTTTATTTTATCTTATTTTTATCAGTGTGATTACTTGTTTACAATCAGGATCTAAACTGGTTTCCATCCTTCCAAATTTATAACCTAAATCATCAGGGTGCCTTATCTTCAACCATGATTCCCTGCATCCCTTCTTAGGTTTTCATATTATAGAAGTTTCTGCTCGCCGTTGTTGGCATACTTGCTCTTTGTAAAGTGAAAACATACAGCCAGCTAACGACACCACTTTCATACTATCTCTTATGTCTCATCTTCTCCGTTTGCAGTCATCAAACATTGTTATACCAACAATCTTCAACAACTAAACATGAGCACAGTAAGACATTGGGGAATGGAAGTGCAAGAGTCTTGGTACAATATAAGGGAATGCAAGCCCAAGAGTTGTTTGGTAATTGCATTTTCTCCCTATTCTCAATGACTTGGATAATATCTCTATTCTATTGTTATGTTTATCTTGTTCTAGCTAGCTACGAAAATGTACCATGTTTTATATCAGGGATTATGTGAAGAAGAGATGATTCATTAGTCTTTAAAATAATTAAGGATAATGCTGATTTCGAGCAAATTAAGAAGTCCTGTTAAATTAGATATCTCTATGACAACAAATTAATGCAAGACGTTTGGAAAAAGCTCGTTGTCCTTTGTAATATGCATCCATCATCAGTAAATTTTTCATGCCTAGTATTGTTTCCAGTTGTGGTGCACACTGCCTTGTTGATATTCTTTTAAAACAGAAACAGATATATATATTTTTTAAAACAGTTGGTGATATTCTTTTGCTACTAAGTGAAACACCAAGATATTGTATAGGAAGGCTGCCTCTAGAGAAACCTAAAATAGGCAAGATTTGTTGTTGCACATCATCAGATTATGTGATCCGTATAGCATTTTCGTGTGAGTTTTTTCATTGCCCCTTTTCCTTTACTACCTCCTTGGTTTGACTGAGTCATATCCTTTCGAGATTAATTTTTTCACATCATCAGATAATGTGATATGTATAGTATCTCTTGCACATCATGAGATGATGCAATCTGTAATCATTGTTGGCGTATTTGTTTGACTTTTTTGAGCTAGTTTTATTTTAGGTGGTATTTTTATTTAATATGGCTTCGAGGAGCTATATTAATAGCAGTAAGAAGTGGAGTTAGGAGTAAAGATAGTTTTTGAGGAGTAATATATGTCATATTGTTTGTGATATTGGTAACCTTATGTTGTCCCGTCATTGAAAGAATGCCATCACTCTTTTAACTAACAGGAGATACTTCCTAGTTGTCTCGCCATTCATGATATGAGAAACACTATTTGTGCAGATTAAGATGGAATTCGGTAATGCACTTCAGCTTATTGGTGTTACTATGGTTGGCTTTGTTGGGCACTCTATGGTTGGCAGAATGTCATCGGTACATTCATATGACAACCACAGGAGCACCAATAGGTCAAGGTGAATTACAAATTTCTATAGTGCATTATAACATTTAGTAATAGAATATTTGTCATAAAAAAACATGTAAACATCTTGCGCATACCAAGCTTGTATATCATTTTTTACAGAGTTAACCTTCTTCCAATACCATCTTGAATCTAATGGAGGAGTGTGGTCTCATATATTCAAGTTATTTTTCATATATACTCCATGAACCCATTTCACCCAAAGAATATCCCAATTGTCATCTTAATGTATTGATCTGTCGCATCTACATAGTTCATCTTAATATAACATTCAACAACAACAAGTAGTGCTTGCCTAATGTTGTTAGGACGTAGCTAGATACACAACAAGCACATTATGATAAAATAATCTTCTCAAGATGAAGAAGTAATTAATAAGAATCTTAAATGGGAGAACAAAAGAAATTGCCTTAGTTATTGTGTTAAGCTGCTACTTTTAGTGGTTTAGGAATAAGAGAATACTTTATATTAGCACTTCCTTACTTACATGATCTATTATTCCCACATACTATACAAATAAAAAGTTACATCATATGAATTTTTAATATTATTTTGAACTATATATGGTTACTTGTTCTTTTTCATATGCATTGAGGAAGTTTGTTCTTGTTTTCACTTTCCTCTGTCAATGGGTTTAGCATACATACTACATAGCTTGATTTTTACCCCCCACTAATAGTTAAGACTTCAACCTTTTGCCTAGTTCTTGGTCTAGCTATATCTTTTTGACATGATTGATGCAACATCTCAGTTGCAAGGCTATTTGAATTATGAATATGCACTTTTTATTTGTTGATATCATTATGATGATTTTTTAAGTAATTTAATGTATTTTAGTAGCAGGGACAACAAGGTTCTTAAGAAATGAGATCGGTCAAGAAGGAGCTTGAGGCATGCCATGAAAGTTTTTTGATTGTATATATATTAGTACAATGCCACTGAAGTATTATGTCGTAAATATGTCATTGACATTTTAGTAGTGGAAGTATTTATAATATTTGGTCAGAGAATGATTTTATAGTTTAAATACTATTTGATGTTTTTAAAGTTATATATTATAAATTTTATAGAATTTGATTGCATTTAAATTTACTATCATTGTTCTCATCATTTATAGCGGTTGAATACACACAACATAATGCTGGGCAAAAAAAACAAAATTTGATTTATTTACTAAATTTAAATTTAATTCAAAGCTGAAATGATACCTGGTACTAGTGGCTTAATTTTTTGTAGCGACAATTGTCGTTGTTAAAGTTGTTCTTTAGGAGCGAGTTGAATGTTGCCACATATGGTATTGTAGTTTTTGTGGCGACTTGTGTCGCTACCAAAAGTAATTTTTAAGCAACAAGATAAATGTCGCCACTGATAGATAGTACATGTATTGTAGCGACAAGAATCGCTACTCATACGTTTTAGCAACAATATAAAACTTACCACTATTTAGATATGGCTTTTGCGGCGACTATGTCGCCACTTAAACCGTTATTTTAGTGGCGACCTAACTAAAATGTTCTTGTAAAAATATTATTTGTGGCATAATTGTTCACCTTTAGCGGCGACAAATGTCGTCACAAAAACCTTTTATTGTGGCGACTCCATGTTGTCGTCACAAATAACCTTTAGTTATGGAACTACTAGCTACGGCACAATTGTCGCTGCTGTATGTGTTTAGTGGTGACTTTTGGGTATTTGCGGCGACATGTATCGCCACAAAAACATAGAATTCTTGTAGTGTTTGTAACTCTGAAAAATAGAAGGAGTTGGGAACTACATGAATGGAAGGAATATATGGATAAAAGCTATCATATCTCAAAGCCAATTTCTTATCTTCAATAAAGCAATGGAGACTTGACTTGAACACCTAGGTTTAATACTTCTTCTTTAAGCTTTCTAGAGAGAGAAATATTTTGGAGAGGAGATTTGTTCTTATTTTAGAAATTAGAGAGAATGATTTCTATTGGAAAATTTGGGGGTTAAAATAAATATATATGGGTCTTAGTGAAGGGTAAAACGACATAGTATTAGGATAGACTAATTAGAAAAAGACCCAACAACCTCTGAAAATTAACTGCCAGCCACGACCCATGAACCCTGACTGACACACTGTGGTCTGACTGATAGTTTGTCCTCTTTGTCAGTCGCCTGGGGTAAGAAAATGAGATTTAGGTATTTGGAACACGGACCGTAGACCCACCAATAGTCTGTTGGTCCAAGCATGGTTCCTTACTTCAAAGCATTTTCGGTGGCCAATCCACGAACCACAACTACAGTCTGTGGTGCTATCCACGGGCAGTGGTTGCCCTCTGTGAGATTGCACCTATAACTCCTAAAAAATTCTATCTTACCCTCTCTCGATCTCACAACCCAAGGGTACCCCCTAGACGTAACATGGCACATAACACCCCTAAAGGCACTATGTAAGACACATAAGTGAAGAACAATAAAGAGTAAAAACACATTTTTCAAGTCTTAATATGTTTTGATAAAAGCAAAGCGGAAGCCTAGACGTAGCAGCTATTACAATGGAAGTGTCAAAATAGGGTCACAGACCTTACAATAGAAAATCTGAAAGTCTAGTACAGTGAAAGGAAATGAACAACAAGATAACACTAGTCCTTGGATCCATGAGGACTCACCTCAAGATTTGGATTGACTTCCCGTAGATCACGGTATATCTTTTTGGCTCCCGAATGAATAGAATATCTAGAACAATGAGCCTCTTCAAAAAATTTCTCCCGCAAACCATCATCACTCGGTACACATAATCGACCTTGGTCCCGAAGGTACCCCATCTCCCCCTTGGGAGAAAGCCTCGACGGACTTCTTGAGTACCAATTCATTCAATTCCAGTAATATGGGATCAAGGTCTTGTTTGGAATTCACATGTACCACAAAGGATGATTTGGAGCCCATATGAACCGTGACACCAACCATAGGGGAATCTACTAGTTGGACACCCAACCAGGTCAACCTATGCACATTCTGAACTAACTCGTTCTTTTCATCATCTATATGAGTGAAACTACCCATGGACATTCGATTAAGAGAATGCGCCACAATATTTGCTTTGTCGGAGTGCTAGAGGACACTCATGTCACAATTCTCTCAAATTTCTAACCACCTTCTTTGTCGGAGATTAAAGTCTTTTTGGCTAAACAGATATTGAAGACTTTTGTGATCGGTGAAGAAATTTACATGGACCACATACAAGTAATGCCTCCATATTTTCAAAGCAAATACTTCCGCCGCTAATTCAAGATTATGAGTCGGATAATTCTTCTCCTATACCTTAAGTTGTTTTGAAGCATAGGCAATCACCTTACCATTGATGCATGAGCACACATCCCAACCCCACTCTAGAGGTGTCACAATATACAAAAAAACCATTGGTACCCTCCGGCAAGGTCAACACCGGAGTGAAAGTAAGTTGATCTTTCAACACTTGGACGTTTTTCACACAAGTCTCCGACCACTCAAATTTAGGCTTCTTTTGAGTCAAAGCCGTCAATGGAGAGGCAATGGAGGAAAAACCCTCAACAAACCTCCTATAGTAGCCGGCCAAACCCACAAAGCTTCTAATGTCAGAACGAGTTAGAGGTCTATGCCAACTCTTGACCGCATGCTTCTTCTTAGGATCTACCACAATACCCTTGCTTGACACAATGTGACCGAGGAAAGCTACGGACCTTAACCAAAATTCACAGTTGCTAAATTTTGTAAAGAGTTGTTGGTCCTTAAGAACTTGTAATAAAATTCTCAAATTGTCAACATGTTCATTTTCACTCCTTGAATAGATCAAGATATCATTAATAAACACTATCACAAACATATCAAGGTATTGTCAGAACACTCTATTCATTAAATCCATAAATGTCGTCGAGGCCTTTGTCAACCCAAATGACGTAACCACAAATTCATAGTGAGCATACTGGGTCCTATAGGCCTTCTTGGGAATATCAATACCTCTCATCCTTAGTTGGTGGTAACCCGAATGAAGATAAATTTTGGAGAAATAATTAGCCCCTAGTAGTTGATCAAACAAGTCATTGATTCTCGAAAGGGAATACTTATTCTTTATGGTCACTTTGTTCAATTGGCGATAGTCAATGGACATTCTAAGAGACCCATCCTTCTTTCTAACAAACAATATCAGAGCACCTCAAGGAGATATACTTGGACGGATAAAACCCTTTTCTAGCAAATCTCGTAATTGTTACTTCAACTCTTTCAACTTGGTCGGAGCCATTCTATAAGAAGGAATGGAAATAGGTGTGTATATGTTAAAAGATCAATGCCAAAATCTATTTCCCGCTCGGGAGGAACACCGAGTAATTCATCAGGAAAAACATCCGAAAACTCATTCACTACCAGAACCGACTTAAGAGAAGGCATTTCGCACTCAACATCCATAACCCTAATAAGATGGTAAATGCACCCTTTGGAGATAATTTTCCTAGCTTTGAGGCAAGAAACAAATTGACTTCTAGGAATAGAAACCCCCCCCTCCCCCTCTTTCATACTAAAATAGGCTCATTTCTGTATTGGGATTTGACTCTCCGGGTCCTACAATCTATAGAGGCACAATATGCATACAACCAATCCATACTTAAAATCACATCAAAATCTAACATGTCTAACTCTACCAAATCCACCAAGGTAACTCTATCAGACAAGGAAATATGACAACTCCTATAGACTTTTTTGCCCACTACTGAGTCACCAACTGGGTAGAAACTGAAAAAGGCTCTACTAACTCTTTTGGGAGTATTTCAAACTTCATAGCTACAAAAGGTGTAACAAAGGACAAAGTGGCACCGGGGTCTAACAAAGCTTATACATGAATAGAAAAGACTTGTAACATACATCTCACCATATTCAGGGATCTCTCTTGGTCACCTCGGGATTGAAGTTCATAAAAGCGGTTTTGCTTTTGGGCATTAGAGTCGGAATGACATGAAGGTGATTGATTATCTTCTCTCCCCTTGACCTTCAACATAGGATTCTCTCTCATTTTGTGGCAACTTTTCCCACATCCATAGAACCCATCCAAGCAAACTATGAATTTTCCTTCATGTTTTCTACCACACTATGCACAATTAGGCCTACCCACATAGGAACCACCACTATTGCCTACTTGAGGTTTAGGGTTTGAAACCCTATCCTTGTCAACCCTTGGAGTACTAGAGCAACCTTGGTTGGAGAACCTTTTCTTGAACCTTTTCCGACCTTGCCCATCGGACTTAGCATTGGAGAAATTCCCTTCACCAGTTCTAGCTTTTTTTACCTCCCTATTATTGCCTAGGAGTTTCTCATTCTCCGTTTGTTGGGCATACACCACAAGACATGAGAGATCCATGTTATGAAGTATCATTGATGTAAGACATGCTTTTCTTACCACTTTGGATATACCCATCACATACCTACTCATTTCATCCCTTGGATCCGTCACCATAGCCGGGCCATACTTGGACAATTCAGTAAACTTACGAGAATATTATTGAACACTCTTGCCTCCTTGACGAAGGTTGATAAATTCTTCCACCTTGACTTCCCACATATCTCGGGGAAAGAACCTATCAAGGAATGCCTTCTTCAACACCTCCCGATCTATGGGACCCTCCCAATCTATGGGACCCGCTCCTACAAGCCTATTCCTCTTCCATTGAGTATAACATACATGGGACACTCCCTTAAATTGATTAGAGGCTAGCTCAGCTTTCTCTATTAAAGTGACCCCCATAGCATCATTTATCTTGTAGACCTCTTCCACAAACTCTTGAGGATCTTCTCCCATTTTGGAACAAAAGAACATGGGAAGGTTCATCGTTGTAAAATCCCTCAATATAGTAGCCGTGGAATTCACATTAGTGATCATAGGAGCAATAACCTCTCTATTGGCTTGAGTTCTTAGAACTTGATCCAACAATTGGATAGTAGACTTAAACTCCGCATGGTTCACATTCTCCATTGCGGGGTCAACCGGAGCTTGGTTATCTTGAGGAGCTTTATTACCTTGAGGAACTCCTTGATCCACATTCTTCTCTTCCACCCTTCTTGAATTAGCCGTTCGTGTATTAATTTCCTGAAGACAC
The DNA here is from genome assembly GCA_029582705.1 of Solanum chacoense. Taxonomy (NCBI): domain Eukaryota; kingdom Viridiplantae; phylum Streptophyta; class Magnoliopsida; order Solanales; family Solanaceae; genus Solanum; species Solanum chacoense. Next base: position 13,199 of record JAJOOP010311925.1, read on the forward strand.
AGGAGAAGGATTAGAAGGAAGACTTTATATAGTTAAACTCTGTGGCGCGACTTAAGAGTAATGAAAGAAGGGTAGTTTCCTAAACATCTTATACCCACTCACTTATAAATGTGTCATGCTTCATACTCAGTAACAAGACTTTGCTAGACGTGGCTTTTGAGACATAATCCTAGAATCATTCTAAACCTTTTGCTCTGATTACCAAAGTAGTAACACCCCAAGGGTACCCCATAGAAGTAATATGGCACATAACACCCCTAAAAGCACTATGTAGGCCACTTAGCATATCATCACATAAGTAAAGAACAATAAAGAGTAAAAACACATTTTCAAGTCTTAATAAATTCTCTGAAAAGCAAAGCGAAAATCTAGACATAGTCTCATTTAGCCATCTATTACAATTGAAATCTGAAAAAATAAGGTCACAACCATTAGAATAGAAAATCTGAATGTCTAGTACAATGTAAGGAAAGGAACAACAAGATAACAGTCCTCCTCGGATCCATGAGGACCCACACAAAGATTTGGAGAACAGTCTATCCAAGCTTTGAACAAGAAAGAAGATCACCTCAAACGCCAGAATCTACACCTTTTAAAAAAATGTAGAAGAACTATGGGTTAGTACAAAAATGAACCAAGTATGATAGACATGCATAAAAATCTTTGAAAGCATGTTAAAAGGACATTTTAGTTTAAATGTATACACTTTACCAATTTTATAGTTCATCATGGAAAATAGTCTAAAAGCATAAAATACAAGTTTATTGTCACGACCCAGGGGTAACCCCTAGACGTAACATGGCATGCTTGATCCCTAAGGGGTCTCATACAAGCCCTTAGCTTATCATAACATAAGATACTATAAAAGTATGTGAAATTTAAAGCTTCTTTTAAACCATACAATCGAAAACATTTTCATAAAGAAGCGGAAGTCTTTACCACACCTTTGTCTCAAACCATCTGAATAACTCTTGAATAAAACTCTTGGGACACAGCCCATACAAAGTCAAAAATATAATGAAATCACATAAAGGAAATAATGGGTTTGTCCTCAAAGCTATGAAGACTCACCAAATCTTCAACTCTTCTTGCTCCTTAGAAACCTAGCCTCCAAAGTAATGCAACCTCTGAAACCCTACATTTGATTAGAAAGTAGGCAACGCATGCGTTAGTACAAAATGTACCAATTATGATAGCTAACACAACAACATAAGGGTGTCTCAAAATGGTTAGTCAACATAAGACATAAGCATAAGAGATAATAGCATAATCATAACATAATCTCCAACATAAGACATAGTTAATGAGCATAGGAGATAATTCATGTTCATGGCGTAGTCTTTACTTAGACCTTCATACTAACATTCTTCAACCCTTAGTCTTTCATATCAGAAGAGAACTACTTCACAAAGCCACCTCAAAGCATACTTGTGCAATGCATGAACGACATCCCATAATACCATCAACACTAAGTACCATTTTTTGGTCATTCTTGGGCTTAGTTCACATTCATAGTCAAGACTTAGGTTTTCATATCCTAAGAGCACTATACTCCTAAGTAACCTAAAAGCACACTTGTGCAATGCATGTGTGGCATCCCAGAATACTACACACGCTAAGTTTATCCTTTTAGTCACCGTATTCATACTTACCATATATCGGTGTCACTCTTGACCTACTTCATATAGACAAGGAGCTATCAACTTAAGTCAATCATATCATGGAATGCAACTATAGCAACAATCCGGCTAAGCATACATCACATAAGACAACACTTCATAAAAAGCTTTAAGTCATACATACCATGCATGAATATCATCACATACTATCAATCACACTAAGTACTTCTTTAGTCTATCTTACTCAATGCTTACTATTTATGAATTCTAGACTATCAAATAATAGTCTCCTACTAGGATAGACATAACTACCATGGAAAACACACTATCATGCAAATCCAAGCTATACAAGAAGGAATACAAGTAATCTAACTTGTCTACCACACAAACATTAAAGTATCATGCATGCTACCCTTAGGTGAGTATGAATTCTCAACCCTAAGCTACCCTTAGGTGAGTATGATGTCTCAATCCTAAGCTACCCTTAGGAGAGTATGATCTCTCAATCCTAAGCTACCCTTAGGAGAGTAGGATGTCTCAATAGTAAGCTACCACGAAATGATCTTGGCCTAACCAAGTCATGCTACCATGAAGGCATCCTAACAATGCTAATTCAAGCTACCCTTAGGAGAGTGTAGATCCTCAATCCTAGGCTACCATGCCTACTCTAATTCAAGCTACCATGAAAAGCATTCTACCAATGGTAATTCAAGATAACCTTAGGAGAACATAATTCCTCAATCCCAAGCTACCATGAGAACTACTAACTCATGCTAACTAAAGAAGTGATACGTGAAGGGATCAAATGTAACAATTTCAAGCTATTCTATTCTAACATGCTTTGATTTATTTTAGGGTATTAACCCATCAATCTAGAATCATTCTATGTGAGAAGACCTTTCACATTCTACATACATGCATTCATATAGTTCTAGGTAGGTCATGTGGGTAAGGCCTTCCACCATAACACTATCTATTTTGTATACCAATTTCATGCACGCTATTTCATCATATTATATTAGACTTACTCTATAAGCCCTGGTGATCATCATCTTTTATTTCAAGCCCTACTCTCAAGCTTTACTCTACAATCATCATATTTGTTTAGATCACAAGCCATAAAAATCACAAGCCTTAGTCATAGGCAATTCTAGTCATAATTCATCACAAAGTCCCAAATTCAATCATTACAATTCATGATCAATCATACATTCATAAATATAGTATCAATTCATAATTTCATATTCCTATTCTTGAACAAGTTCTATATATGATAATAATTCTAGAAGATCTATCAAGAATCATCAATTCCTTTTCAGAAGGCATAAACCCACATACTTTGATTTCTAGGGTTAACCATGGAATTCACATAAATTAAACATAATATCATGAATCAGCACTAAATTAACCATAAATAAGTATTATCCAACCAATTGGAATCATACCCAACTAAAACCCACCCATTGGAAGAAACCCTAGCTTAAATTAGGGTTCTTCTTCACAAATTTGGGGAATTTCTAGGGAACTCTATGGGTGGAAAAACCCGGAGATGAAAATATAAACAGACCTTTAATCAAAGCCCTAACACAAGCTTTCAACAATGGAGGTTTTTCTTGGTCCAAGCTTCAAGATCTATCATCTTCTTCTTGGGTTTTCTAGAGAGAGAATTATTTTAAGAGGAGAGTGTTTTAGGGTTTTGATTCTAAGTGACTTAGTTGGGGAGGTTAATGACTTATAATAATCTATATAGGTGTATAAAGTCCATATAATTTGACCCCAATCTAATACAAATTAAAAATGAATTTACTAATTTAACCCTGCTTTGGCAGCCATGGTGCCAGGCACCACAACTGGACTCACGAGCCGTGCTCCTATCCGTGGTTCCATAGACAGTGTCTTGGACTTGATGTCTTGGCCACAAAAAGTATAAAGGAATACCACGAGACCTCCCACGATCCGTGGTCAAGAGTATGACTCGTGGTGATGGTCGTGGTCCCTAAGCAGTAGCTAGGGTAGCCTCTGCCTACCATTACCACGATGGTCTTCATGACCTGTGGTGGCGACCACAATTCATTATGCCACCCATGTTTGGTGAGGTAGTGTGCCCCCAAAAGTGGTAAAGCTAAGGCTTCCCTTCACGAGCCACTTCACGGTTCGTGGTCATGACCACAGGCCATAGGAAGGCTCGTGGTGTTGCCTTAGCCTCATGGGAGTTGTGTAACGTTGAATGAGCTACTGGTCAAGAGACCACGAGCCGTGGTGCCCTTGACGAGTGTTGAAAGGCCTCGTGAAGTCCACTTAGACTTTTTGAGGTCAAGGCCTTGAGGCCAAGACACTGCCTAGGTGTAACACCCCAGAAATCTAATGACCTAAGCTAGTGCCTATCATGTAGTCTAGTAGCCTAATGGAGTTAAAACATAAGGTTAGAATCCTAAAATAACTATCCTAACGTAGTACTAAGGTTCTAGTGCCTAAACGTCAACGAATGACCCCCTAAGACCTCTTCAAGGGTCCTTGAGGAGGACCCAATGGAAGGTCCAAAAGCTATCAAAAATAGTATGTGACCAGGATTGGGCACCCACGAGTCGTGGGTGGACCCACACTCCATGGTTGGGAGACGTAGGTCGAGACTTTTCTCCCCAAGGTGGTCCCCTATTTACCCCTCTCTGACCCAAACCAGGGCCAGCCAGGACGGTCCATGGACCCATCCACGCTTCGTGGATGGTGGCCTGTGGCTCACCCATTGTTGCTGCCTAGGTTTGACCTAAATGGGGTGATTTGGAAAATTACTAATTAAAATTAATTAAGGGTAGGGACGGTTATTATTAGTTATTGTAGATATATTTAAGTAGTTTTAACAATTAATAAACTCTTTTAACACCTCACAACTCACAAACTCAAAACTCAACCAACTTCCCTCCCAAAATATTCTCTCTCTAGACTCCACTGAAGAATAAAGAAGAAGGTCAAGATTAGGGTTCAAGATCCATCCTTTTCACTCAAATTTCTTGAGGAAAACATCAATTAAGGTATGAGAGATTTGATTCTTGGAACACTTTTCTCCATGAAGCCCTTCAACATTTAATTTCAAAATTTGTAAATTGGTCAAAAACTAGGGTTTTCATTCTAGCCATAGGTTCTTCCTAAAAATGATTTCATTATGCTACTTTTCTTATATTATGGATGATTTAATGTTTAAAGGGAATTTTTATTGTAAAATTCCCCATGAACCCATGTACTCCCCCATGACCCCAATTTCATGAATTATGATGGGTGTATTGATGCAAGATCATTACTACGAAATGTATCTATGTTAATCAAGCTATTGGATCTTGTTTTGTTCATACCTATTGTAGTATCTCTAGGTGTAATTATGAGACATGATTCATGACCCTTGAAAAGGGTAAATTGCTAGGGTTTGTACTTGTTGATGCAAGTTGTGTATGCAATTATGATTCACATAGAAAGTGAAGATCCTATGACTATTGTGTAAATTGAGGTATTGTTGAAAGGCCATTCTTCCCTTACCCTTATAGTTGATTATGTATGAATTGTCTAGGTTGATGATGATGTTGCTGTGTTGATTGAAAGGCTATTCTAATGAAACACTATGAACAATAATGTGAAAGGCTTACTCATATGTTAATGATGATTCTAAGATTGAAATTTAGTTCTCACTTTATTAAATCTATGAGCTATTTTATGAGTTCTATTGAATGAAGGGTTGAGCACTCCTTCACACATATAAATACAATCTAAGACTAATTATGATAATTGGGAAATAATGCTTAGTACCGAGAGGATATGGAAAGTGAGGTAAAGACCCTTCCGTCAATGGAATAGGTCGGGTCATATAAAGTAAACTCATGAGGTGGAAGCTCCTCCGCCAATGCTTAGGTAGGGTTGCTAGAAGCAATCTTCCTATCCCATAACTATGTGCCCACATAGGAATTTAGGTAGTGGATCCACCTAAAAGCTAAATATGTTAGTTCTACCTTAGGCAAGTAGGTCAACCTTTTACGGTGTGGGGTTACACGACACCGGATTCCATGTAGCTCACATGGTCTATGTTGGTTATGACTACTCTTCCCTATATGATAAGATAATGAATGAAACATGAACCACACTATTACTTCGTGGTGACTTTTACTTAGTAGGAGTGGCGGTATGGGATTCACTTTTACATTGCACAAGTGGACTTAGTAGGATGTTATGGGATGGTTCCTTTATGTTATGATGAGATATGAATGTAAGCATGTATGTTGAGTGGATGGTTGTTATGAATAACTTTCCTTGTGCACAAGTATTGTACATGAGTATTTCCTTATTTATGACTATTGATTATGATGAGGTCTAAAGATGATGCATTATGACTAAGGTAGATTCAAGGGAGTACTTATTAGGGTTGGTATTATGGGATGCCAACCATACATTGAACAAGTGTTCCTTAGCGGTTGCTAAGGTAATGGTTTCACTATGATATGAGTATAAATAGGATTATGGCTTGTTTTCTACATTGAAAGTTCATGTGGGTTTCTAAAACTGTCAAATGAATACTTTTTAACTAAAATGTCATTTTTTATCATATTTCAAGGATTTTATGCATGCTTCCATACTTAGTACATTATGTGCTAACCCATTTCTTCTACAACTACTATGAGTGTAGGTTCTGGCCGTTGAGACATATTCATTCCTTCAAGTGAAGCTTGGGTTGACTATTCCCTAGGTTTGGTGAGTCCTCAAGTTTGAGGGCAAGATACTATTGTTTCTAGTTTCTATTTTACTTCTTATATTGAGACTTTATTGATGTAAAGGGCTTAGTCCCAAACTTTGTATTCCTATGTTTTGGATGGTGAATGAGACAAGGTCTAGACTCTTATGATTTTCCTTTATGAAAATAATGTTTGACTTCAATTGTAAAAGATTTAAATTTTCTGCATTATTTGGGGTCAAGTACGCCATGTCACTTCTAGGGGGTAACTCCAGATCGTGACACTAGGGTCCACGACTCGTGGTCTTGACAGTGGATCATGTGAGGTCTCGTGGTCCTCCCTTGGTTGTGTGAAGGCCAACAAAAAAGGCCTAGCTACTGGTCCCAAGACCATGGGAAGGACCACGGTCAGTGGTGAGGACAAGGACCAGTGGTGCCTCTCATGAAGGCTTGAGTAGTAGGCTGCCAAGTGAGGAGTTTAAAAGAAAAATCCAAACGTTTGAGTTTTTGGGTGGGGTCGTTTTAATTAGTCCTAAAATCCATATATAAGATATTTTAATCTTTTAAACACCCCTTTAAGTCACTTTATCACAAGACTCAAATCAAATCCCCAAAATTAGTCTTCTCCCAAATATTTCTCTCTCTAGAAAACCAAAGAAGAAGAGGAAAAATATAGAGCTTGAAGGTTGGACCAAGAACAACCTCTACTATTGAAAGCATGTGTTAGGGCTTTTATTAAAGGTATGTTTAGCTTATTCATCTATGGGTTCTTCCACCCATAGAGCCCCTTAGAAATCCCCCAATTATGAAATCAAAAACCCTATTCTAGCTAGGGTTCTTCTTACATTGTGGGTAGGGCCTGGGTATCATTCCAATCTAGTGAATAATATCTAATTATGATTGTATTGACATTGAATGGTGATATTATGATGAATTTATGTGATTTCTATGGTAAACTAGACTAAATTGATGAATATAATATTTGTGGTTTTATGCCATTGGAGGTCAAATTGAAGGTTCAAAAGTGATCTTCTTAAATCAATGTCATGAGTAGTAATTGTTCGAGGTTAGGAACATATAATCATGAATTGAACTATATCTTATTGAATATGATTGATCTTGGCCTGTATAGTTGGAATTGATGGTAGGAAGTGATAGAATCACTTGATTCATGATGGTATCCTTGTCTAATGTAGAATTCTAGACATAATGTTAGGCATGAAGATGAACTTAACATGAAAGACTTCTCACATAGTAATGGTTCTAGGGTTGAAGGGCTTCTCTTACCTAATTGAACCTAAGGCCATAGAGCATTTATACCTAGGTCATGGATGGTGATAGTTGCTCACACATGGTCTGAAATAGGTATTAGCATGTATTGGTTGTCAAGGACATCTTTCCATAAACTTGAGTCAAAGTAGAGACTTAATGATTATCTTGTGGGATTAAGACTTAGATGTTTGTAAGCGTAGTCATACACTTTAATGAGAGCTAGGAGTTGTAGCTCATGAAGTGTAGTAATAAAAAAGGAGAGCACAATTAAGAAGTATTTCTAAAGTTAAATCTTATCATTCATATAACACAATACATAGTATTCCTATTCTTACTTTGTGTCCAAATATCCTTAATTTATGTCAAATAACTTTAGATAGAGCGTGACTATGTTCAAACTCATAACGTTCACAACTTATGTGCTATAGAGAGTTACTAAATCATAGTATAAATCAGCTCTGCCTATGTTAGTAGGAAAGTTTAAAAGTCAGAAAGATAATAAGAGTAACTCGTTTCCCTTCCATCCTCACATTAAACATCAGCCAATGACGAATAATCCCAAGGGGAAATATTGCAAAAACCCCAAAAAATTCTAAGCTAAGGCCCAAACCATTCTTTATTTCCATGTAAAATTGTATATGGTGATTCTTAAATTGCTCATACGCATAAAGGTCATTTCTATGGTGTTCGAATCGATTTGGATATGACTTAAGGTCCGAAGAACTTCCTAGCACAAAGTTGACTTGAAAACTTCATTATAGATTCAGTTTTGACATCAAATTCTACTTAGGTAAACTTCAAATGATCCTATCTCCCAGCACATAATGAGTTAGGTGGCCCATGACCTATCGAATTAAGGGTCTTTGAGTTTTCTTTCCAACGCCACCAAGTTTGCCTTTACAAGTTCAGAATGAAAATTATGGCCACTTTACCAGAGACTACCATTTAAGATTTTTCTAAGTCTGTGAATGACAGATCAAAACCTATGGATCAGAGGTCTAACTACAACGTGTCTTTTCAAGTCGTTGAAAAGTACTAAGAGTCAAATTTTGGGACCCAATTCACACGGACCCAATCTACAGGCCGTACAAATTGCAATGGGTCATCATTTTGACCCGTTAATGGACTTTTGAGCTTTAAACATTCAATATATATTCCACGGATCGGATCAACGATTTATAGCTCAAACCATGAAATATAGATAGTCCTGTGGTCAGTTTTTGTTAGCTTTTAAAGATGGGTAGTATCACGCCCTGAGGATAGCCTTGTTATTCCCTGAGACTACCCTCGAGATGCGGACACGGGACCTAGGACCACAAGTGATCCCAAGAAAACCCTGCTAGCATGATTATGAGCATACTAAAGATGAAAAAAAATAGGTAATACCTATATACTATAACTGAGATGAATGAAAACTGATGAGTTTAGTACAAAGAAAATATTAACTCAATACTAAGCTGAATCTAACTATGTCTGAAATAAGCCTCTAAACTGACTAGACACGTTGGGACATGCCCCAACTAGATCTAGCAAAACTGAAACTACAAACTAAAAGTGATAAATATAAACATGTCACTAGTCCTTGAAAAATGAGGACTCACCATTGATGTTGCTGAATTTAAGATTGGGAACCGATCTAAGCGTGATCTGGATGCTGAGAACCTGAACCTACATCACGAGAAGATGTAGCGCAGAGTATGCATCAGTACTTGAAAGGTACTGAGCATGCAAGATAGAATAAATCTTGAAATAAACATATAACTGAATGAGAAATAAAACAAGAGCGTAATCTGAACATGATATAGATATTGAATACTGAGCTAACTGAATGCAATGATCGAATTTATAACTTGCTGAAACTGAATACTGACTGTACTGTAGATGAGGACAACACAAAAGAATCTAAGTGAACTGTGGGAGCTACTAATAACCGACAATAAAACCACATGAGCTAAATGTGGAGTCCGATGTAACCGCCACATCAAGAGGACCCAATAAACCCGGCCAAAGGTATAGAGGCAAGACTGGCATAATCACTAACTGATATGGCCCACAGAGGGAACTCATGCCTACGTGGCTCTTAGTTCTAGGACTATATAGGTACGCTAAACCCTACTCCAACTCGGTATTATGCTGCTCCCAATAGATTAAGTGGTTAACACATTATGACTGAGTTTCTGTATATAAGGGATAGTTCAAAATTGAACATGCAATCTGAGAATGCAACAATTAAACTGATAATGATGCATTAATAAACTGAGGGATGTATAACTGAATACATTATGACTGCAATACTGAATAGCTCAAAATACTGATATGTAAGATACTCATACTTGAAAGCTCCTTCTTAGAAAACAATTCAAAATCATATTATACTATGATTATTGATGACTTGGGAAGTCATACTGCTTAAACATTGATGGTATATCTAGATACCATACTATTCAGACATTGATGACCTACTCGATTGTCATACTAAGCATGATTTAGAAGCTCTTTCTCAAAACTCATCTTAACTTTCTCAAAAACTCAGTTTAAAACTCAAGTGTTGTCTTAATAAAAGCTTCTCAAGATTTATAACTAAAAATAAGGTTTATGCAGAAATATACTGATAATGTGTTGTTCAAAACTAAAGCATATATATCTGAATAACAGAAATATCTGACCTAGCATGTGTGATTCAAGAACTAAAGAAATACATAGCTAGGGTTCCGAAATTCATGCTATAAACTGAGTACAAACATGATAATCTGATTTGGGACATATTCATAAGTAATTCATGATAATGTGCTGAAGTCCTAGAAACCTTAGGTCTGTTCATAGTAAGAGAATAAAGAATCTGACTGAATTCTAGGAATCTAATGGGCAAAAGGAACCCACTAGTGGAATCCCACATACCTGGTGGCAAATTTCACGATGGAACCCTATTGCAATCTTTAGATTTTGGGGTTGGAACTGATGGAACCCTATTGCATTCTTGAACTAGGGTCCTTGACCCTTTTCTCCTCTCTTGCTTCTAATTTTCTATGTTTTGATTAATGATTTAACTTAGGTAAGTTCTAGTTATGTTTCTAGGCTTAAACTGACTAAAACCTCATAATTTAGGGGCTAAATGACGTAACTTCTGGGTCCAACAAAATTGGAAAAGAGCAAAAGACCCCTGACTTAAGTCAGGGGTGATCGACGGACAGGACCTATGGGCCATAGTTCAATCTACGGTCCGTAGATTGGGGTCATAGGTTAAGTCTGCCCGACAAGGCTTCACTAAAACAAGAATAACTTTTTACTCGCAGGTCAGATTTTAGCAAACTCGGTGGCGTTGGAAAGAGGATTAAATTATCTATCATATAATAGGTCACGGGACACATAATTCATTTTTTGCTAAGATTTATGACCATTTGAATTTGACCCAATAAATAATTTTCCTCTAACTGGCTGTTGACCCTCACCTACGGACCGTGGATCAAACGATAGTCTGTGTTGGTCGATCGTTGTTCGCGTCAGAGGTTGGTTAAATAGATCATCAATCTACGGGCATAGAACACAGACTGTAGTTTGGCCTACAAACCGTGGGTCGAGACTTAGCCGATTTTCTAAGCTGGATTTGGGGAGGTGTAGCAGTGGTGAACCACAGACCACCAGCACAGGCCATGGTCTGAATTACAATCCGTGGGTGGCAACCGTGGGTTGCACGTGCAACTTCTTAAAATATCCATTTATGGTCTGTTTTGGATACGGGGTGTTACAACATTATCTCCCCTTTTGACCATTCGTCTTAGAATGAAGACTAAAATAGCTGAGTATGGAAGGAAGAAGCAGTAATCCCTACCACTAAGTACTAGAAACTAATTTCTCGCTGAACTGAGTTCTAAGAACATGCAAATACCTTGAAAATAAAAGGCTGACTAAATGAACAAAATACTAAGACTGAATTAGTGCATGAATGACTAAAAAAATGAATAGGAACTGTTACCTCAAGCTGGAATGGAATCGGAAGGAAAGAGGTGAGGATACTTGGACTTCATGGCTGCTTCTCCTTCCCAAGTAGCTCCCTCTACGGACTGGCTCCTCCACAAAACCTTGACTGAAGCGATTTCTTTGTTTCTCAACCTTCTAACCTGACGATCTAGAATCTCAACTGGTACATCCTCTATTTTTCATGGCCACACTCTCTAATGGTACATGGATGCTGGATCACCCACACACTTCTTCAAAAGTGAAATGTGAAAAACCGGATGCACTGCTATTAATTCTGCTGGCAACTCTAACTCATAAGATACTTTATCAATCCTCTTCAGAATCTTGTAAGGGCCTACATATCTGGGACTAAGCTTCCCTTTCTTGCCAAACCTGTTCACCCCATTCATAGGTGACACCTTCAGGAAAACCCAATCATCAACTTGGAACTCTAGTTCCCTTCTCCTTACATCTGCATAAGATTTTTGGCGACTCTTAGCTGTCTTAAGTCTATCTCTACCGAGTGGCACTTTCTCCATTGCTTCATGAACTGAATCTGGCTCTATTAAGGCTGCTTCACCTATTTATCCACCTAAGGAACACATAAGCGACTATCTCCCTCTTCGGAGAAAACCTCTAGTTTTTGTGTTGAACTGCACCTTCTGACTGAAATAATATAGGATCATTGTCCTGTTTCCCTTAACCTTCTCTACCAATGAAGGTTCTAATCTATTCTGGACCATCACAACACTATCTGATGTGTTAGTAAGACTAGAGCAAGTCGATGAACATCGTTTTCTACTTCCTTCCCTTTTTTCTCAATATGTGCTACACGACCCTCTAGATTCACCTTTTTGTGGCCTTAAGGTAAGAGATAATTGACATATAGGCACTGAGCTACAACCCTTCTATTCTAAGACTGGCTCATTTGGAAATTTGAACTGAACAACCTGAATTCTACAATTGACTGAGGCATGATAGAACTGAAACCAATCCATGCCTTGAATTATATCGAAATCTACCATTTCTAACTCTACAAGATCTGCTGAGGTGACTTTCTAAGAGACTAAGATAGGGCAGTTTAGGTATATCTGTCTAGCTATAGCTAGGTCACCAACTGGGGTAAAGACTGAGAAGGGTTCTGAAGGAGTTTCTAGACTAAATCCAAAGATTACAGCTCTAAAGAGAGTTACAAAGGTAAGAGTAGCCCTTTGATATAACACTACAAAAACATCTAAAGAAGGACTCAAAACGTAACAGTGATCATATCAGAAGAATCTTCCTGGTCCTGGTGCGCCTGGAGAGCATAAAGACTGCCTTGGCACTGACTGCCACATGTACAAGATGCACATACTGATGAGTTGGGCAACCTTACGGTACTGTTACAGCTATAGATTGAGCCCTAATATTGTTACCTTCTTGCCCCTTCCTGGCAGAAGGGAAATTGTTCACCCTATGACCAAACTGACCACACCCAAAGGATATTTCCTTGCCAGCAAGACACTTGCCTCGATGGTTCTTACCAAACTTTGGACAAGTTGGGTAGGTCATATTTCCTGAAACAATTCCCTGAGACTTATATCCCGGTGCCCTACTATTCTAATCTTGTCAAAACTCTTAGTGATTTCCACCACCCAATTTCTGCTGAGAGTACTCATAGTTCCATGTTATAGCTTTCTTGTTTACCTTAGTGATTTCCCTCAGCTTATCTTTCTCAACCTGCTAATTGCTTTGATTATTCATACTTTGAGCCAAAAGTTGAATAGCGTCTTAAACTCTGCATTCGAAACTTTCTAATCTGGGACTAGAGGAACTGCGTTAGTATTCCTGGCATTCGCATTCATGCCGTTAGCTTTACGGGGAGGCATGATCACTAAAATATAGAACGTCGAGTTAGAATAAAATTAGATCATACCTTACGGATGATAAGAGTAACAAGAAAATGAAGATTCTTCCTAAAACACTTCATATCCTCCTTCTCATTAGATGTTGTGCACTTCCTAACCATGAAAAGGACTCTACTTAGTGCGGCTTTTCAAACATCCTAGGACCCTTAAACCTAGTGCTCTAATACCAAGTTTGTCACTCCCCGAGACTACACTCGAGATGCGGACGTGGAACCTAGGACCTCGGACCACAAGTGATGCCAAGCTAACCCTGCTGGCATGATCATGAGCATACTAAAGATAAGTTGGATAATAAACTGACGCGGAAGCTATAATCATAAATAAAATGAAAAAAAAGGTACCCATATACTATAACTGAGATGAATGAAAACTGATGAGTTTAGTACAAAGATATTATTAACTCAATACTAAGTTGAAACTAACTATGTTCGTAATAAGCCTCAAAACTGAATAGAAATGTTGGGACATGCCCCAACTAGATCTAGCAAAATTGAAACTATAGACTAAAAGCGATAAAGATAAACATGTCACTAGTCTTGGAAAAATGAGGACTCACTACTAATGTTATTGAACTGAAGATCGGGAACTGATCTAAGCGTAATCTGGATGCTGAGAACCTGAACCTATAGCACAAAAAGATGTAGCGCAGAGTATGCATTAGTATTTGAAAGGTACTAAGCATGCAGGATAGAATAAAGCTTGAAATAAGTATATAAATGAACGAGCAATAAGGCAAGAGCATAATCTGAACATGATGTAGATACTGAATACTAAGCTAACTGAATGCAATGACAAAATTTATAACATGCTAAAACTGAATACTTACTGTACTGTAAATGAGGTCAATGCAAAACAATCTAAGTGAACAGTGGGAGCTACTAATAACCAACAATAAAACCACATGAACTAAATGTGGAGTCCGATGTAAACGCCACATCAAGAGGACCCTATACACCCGGTCAAAGGTATAGAGGCATGACTTGAATGATCACTAACTGATATTGCCAACAGAAGGGACTTACAACTATGTGGGTCGCACTTTTGGGACTATATGGGTACGTTGAACCCTTGTCTAACTCGGTATTATGCGACTCCCAAAAGATTAAGTTGTTAACACATTATGACTGAGTTTCTTTATCTAAGGGATAGCTCAAAACAGAACATACAATCTAAAAATGCAACAATTAATCTGATAATGATGCATTCATAAACTGAGGCATGTATAACTGAATACAATATGACAGCAATACTGAATAGCTCAAAATACTGACATGTAGATACTCATACTTGAAAACTCCTTCTTAGAAAACAATTCAAAATCATATTATACTATGATCATTGATGACTTGGGAAGTCACACTGCATAAACATTGATGGTATATCTAGATAGCATACTGTTCATACATTGATGACCTACTCAATTGTCATACTAATCATGTTTTAGAAGCTCTTTCTCAAAACTCATCTTAACTTTCTCAAAAACTCAGTTTAAAACTCAAGTGTTGTCTTAAAAAAATCTTCTCAAGATTTATAACTCAAAATA
>JAJOOP010311928.1:0-20814 GCA_029582705.1 Solanum chacoense
TTTAACAACTAGTGTATCTATTGCCATGTAGTTCACCTATTCAAAATCAAAATACTTAACCTTCATTCACAAATTACAATTTGCTTACATACAATAACTTGAATCAACAAAAAAATAAAATTAATACCTTTACGATGCCAGAATAAGAATTATGGAGACAACAAGAAAATTGAGTATGATGTATCACAATTTTTGTTAAACTGATAAAGAATATAATATGATATGTCTTTAAATGAGTAATATTCAGTTATAAAGTTAATTAAGGGAAGTTGCTCATTGTATGGATGTAATGTAAGGATAGTGGGTTATATTTAGAGTTAATTCTTTGTTTAGTTTGTTGTACTTAAAGATGTATTAATGTATAAATAAAAAAAATAAAAAACTATACAAAAATACAGCAAAAAAATGTTATAAATTGTAATCATTTATTGTAAATAACATACTTATAGCTATTGATATTTATTAACCCTATAAATATAGTTATTTTTGTATGTTACTTAAAAAAAAAAAAACCCTTAGGTAATGGTGAATAAGGAGTTGTCCTGGTCAAAGAGCCGACATCACACGTTAAACAGTAATGATAATGAAAGCCAGAGAGACTTTCACAAAATAGGCAAAAGCTTATAGTAGTGCAGTTACTACGCTTCAATCTTTCTTTTCCCGATATAGTTTCTCTACTAACCCACCATCTCTCTTCACTTTTTCCTCTCTTTAACTTCATCATTCATCAACAATGAACATGACCCTCGTTTCATCATCTCCATTACAACAATTTCTACTTCCTCCAGAATGGGTCGTGGAAAAATTGAGATCAAGAAGATCGAAAACTCGACAAACAGGCAGGTCACTTACTCCAAGAGAAGAAATGGTATTTTCAAGAAAGCTAAAGAACTTACTGTTCTTTGTGACGCTAAGATCTCTCTCATCATGCTATCAAGCACCAGGAAATATCATGAGTACACAAGCCCAAACACTACGTATGTTATGTTCTCAACACACACACACACACAAAAATTACTTTATTGAAAAAAAAAGAGGTTTAATTTTTATTTTCTAGGACAAAAAAGATGATTGATCAGTATCAGAGTGCACTTGGAGTTGATATCTGGAGCACTCACTACGAGGTATAATTTCTTAAATTTTGTGGTTTAACTTTGATTTAGTATACTCTTACCCTAGAAATTGAAATCAATTTGTAATTTGAATGTATGTGTGCAGAAAATGCAAGAAAACTTGAAGAGATTGCAAGAGATCAACAACAAGCTAAGAAGAGAGATAAGGTAATATTAGGATCATTATTTCGTTTTCGTTACTGTTCTTTCTTTTACATATTGTGTACTACTCTGCGTATCATTGCTGTTACTTCACCCATATTTGTATTCCCTTTTTCAAAACTATTTGAAAATGCTTTATCCTTATGAGGTAGGGCTAAGATATGTGTGCACTCTACCCTTCCCCTAAACCCTACTGGTGGGATTACATTGAATATGTCGTTGTATTAATAACATAGCTTTTAACTTTCTAATTTGAGCAATTGAAGGATGGTTAATGAGTTTTATCATGTGATCATTTTTATTTTTGTTTTTGGTATGTGTAATCAAGCAATGATAATGAAATGTCTGATGTTGGTGTCTGTTGATAGGCAGAGAACAGGGGAAGACATGAGCGGACTCAATTTGCAGGAACTATGCCACTTGCAGGAGAACATCACTGAATCTGTAGCTGAGATTCGTGAAAGAAAGGTTATTATTCGTACCTTACTCTTTACATTTTTGGGGTTATGTTAATCTAGAATAAATTTTATCCATTTCTGAAGCTAAATGAACCTAAATTAAGTACTCAGGATATCTTCTTTTATCAAAATTGTGAAATAGTGTATATTAGATGTTAGGCAAAGTTCACTTTATTTTGAGTCTCGAGAACAGAAAAGTGTTCCAACTTTTGTTTGAAGTATAGGCAACGAATCTTTTCAGCTTGGACCAATTTAATTTAAACATTAGTGAATACAACATTGCCATTTTAATAGTTCTTCAAGCTGGTCTTGTTCTACTTGCCAAAAATGCCAAACATTTTGTTACAGGTGCAGCTTTGAGCATTCAAGGTTAGACTCAAGGTTATTTGTAATACGTTAAGGTCAAACCATGAGTGTCTGGGTGTCTAAATATGCATTTATAAAATTCGTGACCACTTCTATCACAAAAATGATACGTTTGAAAGAATTGCTACTCAGTGACTAATTGATGAGTCGACTTGCCTAAATTAGGTTTGTCACTCTTAGAATTCATTTCAGTTGACTAACCTGAGCTAGTCGAGTAATCTATCTTCGTATTATTAGTGACAGAGTGATATGTAGACCTACTAGAGGCAGGTTTGTCACTGCCAAGATTTTTACTGGTTGACTTCATATCATGATTCGATTGGTTAGATCTGATAGAGCTATGACCGAAGGATTTGCGCTTGCTATTAAGTTGCATTTGCAATTCCTGAATATCTTCCTGAAGAAAATTCTTTTCTATTCCACATATGTACTTCCAATATTTTTCCAACTCTTTCTTTCCAAGAATAAGTGTAGAGCGTTCACATGCAGCCGTTGAGTAAGTCTTCATAGTCTTCAACTGGACTTGAGTAGCTTCTAGAGTTTTGGCGAGAAATATGTGTTTTGGTACTTGTTTCCATAGAGGTCATTTGATTACTGCCTTGAGATCTTGAGCTTTAATAAGTGCAGAATCTTCTTATTTAATTTTGCTCACTCGAGATGATTCCTTCTTTAACAGATGTTGATTGAGTTCTTCCCATACAGGTATCTTAGCATATAGCTATTTTACTTGACTTCCTTCATATGCTTCTATGTGTTAAGCTGCGTAATCCTGCATACATAGAAAGCACTTACATTAAGCTTGCCATCATTAAAACTAAACCCTAACTGTAGAAACTTTAAAATAGAAGGAACGAATGCTTCAACCCCTTGATCAGCAGCAGCATTAGTGTCCACAGCAATTTTTGTAACCTCTCCAACATCATAATCACAACACACTTCAAATACCTTTTCTATAAGCCATGTAGCTAGTTTGTGCCACACACAATGCGTGACACACTTGATCTTTCAAACATAGCCCTCTGCTCAACCCTCAATCTCCAGAAGCCCAAATCATTGGGCTTTCACTCAACAATAGCAACTCGTGCACCAAAACATTCACTAAGCTTAACAAGCCTTTTAAAACGGTTGGCGACACTACAACTACGTTGAGGCCCAATTCTAGTTGTGTTGAAGCAGTATGTCACATTGCATCATAAGAAAGTTCATCTAGAAGGTTGATGGCTGTGTTAGTCAGGGGATGATACCATTAGGGCCTGTTGAAGAGGCTTAGTGCAATCTCAAAAATGGTCTCCGTCTATGTAAGTGGTAGCTATGGAGTGAGCTAATGTGCTTTCTTCTGTACCTGGATGGCCTTTCATTGCTATAATTGTTTGTCTTGCTACAAGATTTTGCTCCCCCATTTTGAATCAGTACTTGGTAGAGAAGACCATTGAAACGAAAAGAATAGTACAGTAGTAATATTTTGGTGACTCATTCATGTAATTGATCATATGATAGGTCGATCAAACTACATTTTAGTTTTCTTTTTTTGTGTTTTACATCGTCATCAAATAAAATTAGAATTAGTTTTCCACATTATTTACGTACTTAACTATAAGAGCCTCTATGATTTCCTACAGTACCACGTGATCAAGAATCAAACAGACACCTGCAGGAAGAAGGTAAGTTTTTCATTGTTAATTCTACTTTTTAATATTTTAGATGAATTCCTTTCTTTTCATTTTGCCTGGGACATATTACAAAGTGCAATGGGTTCTTCTATATGACAAAAATAGGTGAGGAACTTAGAAGAGCAACATGGAAACCTCGTACTTGACTTGGTAAATATTTCTTGATAAATTCAGTTCATATGCTGATTTATTTGTTTTTGGTTGATTAATGGGGGAATTGTTTACTAACACAAAAAGTACGTAATTGCTTTATCAAAGGAAGCAAAATGTGAAGATCCGAAGTACGGTGTAGTGGAAAATGAGGGGCATTACAACTCTGCTGTGGCATTTGCGAATGGAGTACACAACCTTTATGCTTTTCGCCTACAACCATTGCACCCCAATCTTCAAAATGAAGAAGGATTTGGTTCTCGTGATCTACGTCTCTCCTGAAGATATCAATTTGCAGCAATGACGTTAAACCTTAAATGCTGAGTTACTTATTCGAATCAACTTCCCAAATTATATCTTATTACTAAAAAAGTTAACTGCAAACACTACTACTTTATCTAATTAATTAGGTTTTGCTCTGAGTCTGGATTTGTTTCCTGTCCTATTTGTTGTATTAAGCACTTTATTATTCTAGGTGTTTCAACTCCCATATATATGGGTGATGCCTTGAACGTATGTTCAATTAATCAATTTTCCATTTCGACTTGATTGTTAGCTGTCCATACCACTAGGTTCTTTTTAGAATGTTATGCAATATGTATCTTCATACGTGAATCTAGTTCTTAATATTTTGTCATCAATGGAGCTAAGCTGTTAAATTTAACTTAAGATCTATATATGTTCTACTTAGGTCATTCTGAATTATCTGATTCATCAAATTTTTTCCCTGTACTTGTTATCTTAGATCTACCACACATAGATTACATGTCAAAAATGTATGTATTAGGTAGCTGCTGTATCCAATTGTAACGATGCACTTATAAGCTTTGTATATTATCATGAATTGTTTTAATTAGCAGCTAGAAATAAGCTTAATTTGGACTGATAAATATGTGCATCCACATTTTTTCTTCTAAGGAAAAAAATTAAAGAGGATTTTGCAGGGATAAAGGTATCAACAATACAACATTCGTTTGAACTGGCATAGTCAAATAATTCCCCGAATATGCTTTTGCTTTAGATCCGTTTGGCACTATGGATGCTATTAGGAAATTGTGTGGTTAAAGATTTATCATCTATTACATATGCATAAAAAAATATTGATTTCCTTATAACATGATTTTCTATAGAAGATATTTAGTTGAAAATTCCTTCCTTGTCCTTGTTAGAAAGTCGACACATAATTAGGGAATTGTGTTCTTTAGAACTTTGTTTTGGAAGAATTAATTTTAGAAAATAGTTGTGTTTGAAAGTTGTTTTACAACATTTATGAATTATGATTTTCATTTAAAACTTTGAAAAACATATAACAGAGTTTGAAAAAAATTTAACAGTACTAAATTTATTTTCATTCAGCTGAAAATTAAATGAAATCTGAATATTACAATACTTATATGTTCTCTCAATGAGGCTTAAGGCCAATGGAAATATTTCATAATTGGAACGGTAATACCAAGTTCGTTTTACAGATTACTTTTTTTATTATTATTTTATTTTAAGGATATAAATTTTTTTTTAATCTTTTTTATAATCTCTAAATTAATTAAAATGAAGAAGAGATTTGAAACTTAATAATTTGAGTATTTGAAATTGTTTTAGACATGTATATTTTTGGAAAAAAGTTTAAAGTCTTGCGAAAGAAAATCTCAAAACTTCAAAACAGGTGTAAGCCCACTTTTAAAAACTTGAAAATAATTAAAGATCAGATTTTTAAGATCTGATTAAATTTATTTTGACTGAATATTTGAAGAATTTTTTTTTAAAAAATCTTTGACCAATGCAAGTTCCAAAAATTGAAAATCTATGCAAAAAAAAAAAAAGGGACGTTAAAGTATTACGGTAACGGCGAAAGGAAAAATCAGTATTCCGTGAAGCATGTTACCCACGCCGTGACAACGCTTCACAGCAAAAAAATAGAAGCTATAAAAACATTTCCCAATCCGCAAAATGTCACTCTGTCACCCAAGTTAGCGATTCCGAACCATCACCGTGAGTTTAATATTCCCCAATCCACTTCTAGAAATCAGTTTTCTCGCTTTCTCGAATCAGAATTGAGAATGATATAGCTTCCTGGCTATGGAATCAACCTGAATTTTAGGGTTTACAAGTCGGATATGGCAAATTCTGCTCCACTTCCCGTTTCATGGATTCCTGAAGATGACCTCCTTCTAAAGAACGCCATTGAGGTTTTTCTCAACACGATGTTATTTTTTTCGCATGAATCACTGATCGTTCTGTTTTTTAGGATTTTGTGTTATTGTTTCTTCAAATTTTCAATGTTTAAAACACCTCAATCTATTTTAACATTGGAAAATTAAGTTGATAGGATGATATAGGGATGCTAGGACTTTTTTAGATAGTCTAAGGTAGATAATTTGCCGGAAATGCGAGGTACACAGACTGACAAAACTCACGCTCTTAAATCTTTTTGCTGAAATTGTGGTTAAAGAGGAGAATACTGGGTTGTAACAATTCAATGCGAGAGATTCCGCGAATTTTAGGTATTTTTTGCTCTAGCAGTTGCTTATTACGTGATTGGATGTTTTAGCTGCAAGCAGACTGGGAGTGTGAGATGTGTGTAGAATAAATGATCTAGTTCTTTTGTATATTTATACATCATGTGATTGTAGATACTTGTACGTCATTATTGTTTGAAAAATGTTCCGAAAGACACTTATGCATCATTGTTGTTAATAGCTAAACATTGATTGCTATAGGTACTCCAGTTCTTCGATTTGATGATTGGCTTTGAGCCTCGTTGTGCCTCTTCACTGTTTTACTATGAACTAGCAGTTTTTCAATTTGTACACTGAAGACTAGCTTTGGAAATTTTTTAGTTTGTCTCTGTGAATCGGATCTTCTTTCTATATTCTTCTTAATTTCCATCTAGGCACAATTAATTTCTTTCTTTCTTTACCTTGGCTCACATATCAAAAAAATAAATAAAAAATGGCTGTCTGCTGGTTGGCTAGTTGATAGAAATACTTCAGTTATTTTCTTTGAAGTAATGTCTGTCTCTTATCTTTTCATCGTCTTACTGTTGTCTTGAATATACTCAACATCTATTTTTTTTAATTAGCACTCTAAGTTGCTTCATAGCTTAGTCTTATCAACAAGACTGAATAAATGCACGGCTAACTTAGTCAACATAGGAAGAGCGAAATCGAGGTGAGATTAGACAGGATTGCGGTACCCAAATACAAACAATTCAGTGTTTAGGTAGTCGTTCTCAGAGAATGAAATGATGATGAATATGTTACACATAGAATCAAAATATGATGGTTCAACATGGGTGTCATGTCATAGCAGATGCCTACCACAATGAAAAGTAGGTTTAGAACAGTCATAAGAACAACAATTTTATATGGGAGGAATGATGAACTGTTGAAGTTCCACACGTCTCAAAATGTCGTGCAGAGATGCGGATGCGAAGATGGATGTGTGATTATACAAGCCTAGACAATATTAGAAATGACCACATTCGCGAGAAAATAGTAGCACAATTTGAGTATAAAATGAGAGGTCACTTGAGATGGTTTGGTCATGCCTTGCTTCGACTTCAAGATGCACTGGTCCATTAGGTATGAAACCATGATGCTTGAACGTGTTAAAAAGGGATGAGATAGATTTAAAATCACTTGGCAGGAAGTTGTCTCGAAGGACTTATAATCTCTTGGGATTCATGCAGATTTAGCGAAATATATGGCACAATGGAAGGAAAAAATCTATATAAACGATACCTATTAGTTGAGAATATGTTCTAGTCATGTTAGCACTTTATTTTACACCCTATGCCTTTCTAGAAATTGTTTAGTGTTCCAAAGATTTATATATCAGTAAAAAATATAATAAACTTCTATTACTTTTTATCTTATTATATTATTTTGTATAATATTTGCCAGAGATGAGTTTATATAAAGTAACATGGTCAGTGAGGATTCATATAAGTCAACCCAACTTGCTTTGGATTGAGTCATAACTGTTGTTGTTGATTTTTAAAGAAACTTTCTCAGTTTTCCTTGTATGCTGCAGGCTGGTGCATCCTTAGAAGCACTTGCTAAAGGAGCAGTACGATTTTCTCGCAAATTCACGTTGCAAGAGCTGCAGGATCGTTGGCATTCGCTTTTATATGATTCAGATGTTGCAGTTCCAGCTTCTGCTCGCATGGTTGAGCTTGAGCATTCAGGGATCAATCCATTGTCAAAGTTTAACAGATCTGAAAATCTTAAAGGAAGCAAAGATGTTGCTGGAAAGAGGAAAGCAGACAGCATTCGTAGACGATACTATACTATGCGGAAGAAATTTCGAAGTGAATTTTTCAATTCCACAGATCTAGGCTTTCTGGATGAGCCAAATCTACATGGTTGCAATGGACATGGAACTGATTTTAGGCAGGATGTAAGAATTGAAGCTCAGGCTCGTGATGGGAATTGTATGCTTGGGGATTGTATCTCAGATGATCTTGGGCTTCAAGAATCAGATCTTGATATCTTGCGCCATGCTTTCCCAGAAGAACTTGGAGACATGCCTGTCTCCCCTGCCATCACTAATTCTCATATAGCCTACAATAGTAGGTGTTCAATCTCAGTAGACGATAATGGTCCAGATGCAATTCTAAGAGAAAGTAGGTTTCTGGAGGGGCTTTCTACTTCATTAAGAGAGGAGAGGAATTCTTTTCAGCCTGATATGGAAGATAGAGAAATTACGGATGTTCTTAAAGATAATTCCATTGACTTTGAAAAGTGCTCGGCTGTTAAGAGGCCTCGCTTATCACAGTTATCTCCTGAGAGAAAGATCTTCAGTAGTCCTGAAGGAAAACAGTTGTCCACCTTCCGTTCAAGGAGTGATAACCATCAAAATATCTGTAGTGGTCCTTGTGGATTTGGAAGTAGGCAGCATTCTCGCTCCCCAAAATCAGGTGAGAACTATTTATTTCATAGACTGGAATTTCCATCTGTTTAGTCTATTCTCCTCCTTTGGAACACACTCGAAAATATAGCAGTATGAGTCTTGGAGATATGCAGTAAGCCATTAACAAGGGCATATCTTGATGATGGCAATAGTAATGATAGTGTTCATGTGTGTATGTTGTTGTCATTTCAGGAACTATGTTGGGAGCCAGGACTGGCAGCACTGATTTTATTGATTCATCAGCTACCTCAGATGGTGAGTTCGCGGATCTCCCAGATTCCCTCTTAAATCTTTCAAATGAGGATGACGTCCTTTTGGAGGTAGATGGCAAGGATTCGGCGGACAACTTGTGTAAAGAGAATCTTAAGTTCCTCCCAGATTCTCCTTGTGATATTCCAGAAGGCGGTTCAGATGACCATGAATCTGAAGTAATCAAAGAATCAAACACAAACATTACAGATCCTGATGATTTCAATCCTTTAGGATCAGAAATGGAAAATTCTTCTCTACATGGTCAAGATGTCAGAGCTGATTGTGAAGTTAATGTGCCATCCACATCAGCATTAAGTCCTGATATAAAACAGCCTATTGATGGGAGTAAGCTTTGTACACTTAACACCGAGGACACAGAGATTCCTTGTAATGATGATATCTTCTTGCTTATCCACCCTTCCACATCATTTGCTTCTACCGCCACCCAATCAGTTGGTCAAAGTTCCATAGACCTGTCATCGCCTTGTAGTAGAAGTGAACAAAGAGTCAACTCCTTCACTCGTGGAAAAGATTCTGGCAAGTCTTTTGCATGGACTAATAAGGTTGTACCAAACGTATTTGGAGAAGCACGACCAGTGCAGCCAGCCGTTGGTAGTACTGCCCATTTAAAGGTGTCTGGTACTACTGCTTTACCTGTCCTTCCTGGTGCTGCTAACAAGGGTGTGGGAGTCGCAGGTCAAAGCAAATCATTGCCTGTAAACCCAGTAGTATCTAAAAATGATGTGCTAGAGGAGGATATTGCTAGAGTTCAAGGGGTATCAAAACATGAAATATTATCTATACTTTCTTCCATAAATTGCTTACCTTCTTCATATGGAACCTTTAGAGCTGCTTATTTGTTGGCAGCAGGTGGGAGACACTCCAGCTACTTTCATCGAGGCACCAGAATTTGGTGAATCAAGTTCTGTCAGGGTAGCTGTTACAGAGCCAACAATAAACCCTTCAACATCAGAAGTGGAAGATCCTCAGAGTGATGATGATGTACCATGTTTTTCTGATGTTGAAGCTATGGTAATTCTTGAAGTTTCCTTCTTTAAGCTAATCTTATCTGCAGAGTTACCAAATTAGATATAACATTCTTTGATTTTGCGATTTCGCTTTTCAGATACTAGAGATGGACTTAGATCCACATGATCAAGACTTATATGCAACTAGGCAAGGTAAATTCTTTGAAATTGAATGGAGTGTGTTCATTTATAGCTTTTACTGGGGATAAATGATGTGCAGTACCAGATGTGTAAAACTTGATGTTCCTTCTCTGTGGTATCACTCTTACATATGTTTGTTCTTCTTATGATTGATGTGCCAATTTTATACAAAGATTACATCCATATTTGGTCATCCATGCATTTAAAGGCGTGCAATTATTTAATGCTGTAATTCACATAGCAAGAAAAAAGTCGATTACCAAACGTTGCCAATGGGTGTGTTATATTGTGAAGCCAATATTTTTATGTTAAAGTGAAACAGAAAATGCATATTATTATGCTAGTGGTGTAGATTTTTATAATATTGAACTGCTGGGTATGTGATATTCAGAGTCCAAGTATCAGTCTGAAGACTTTAGAAGGACAACCATAAGATTGGAACAGAGTAGTCGTTCTGGTGTGCAAAGAGACATGACTTCTCGAGGGGCCTTTGCCATCCTATATGGTCGTCATCTGAAGCATTACATCCGAAAGACTGAGGTAAATATCCCAGATTGTGACCTTCTGCATCTTTTGTTATTCAATTGATTGATTATATTAATGCTTTCTGCGTTCTCCTTCACAGCTCCCCCCTACCCCAACCCCACACCAACAGTCACTCACACTATCTATCTATCTATCTATCTATTTTCCACGTAACTGTTCCCTTTTGGGGCTCCTAATAATACAATGAGCAGGAAAAAGTCCCTAGGTCGTATATGCACCAAAGAAGCTACATAAGCTCCATTGCAAGATTATAGTCTTCCTCCTATTAAAGTAATAGATACAAATAATATATACGGATAAATTTCTTCTTCCTATGAAGAAACTAAGCTTGTGTAACTGATCATTGCAATTCTTTCCCATTTTGTCTGTGTATTGTTGACCAAGGCAACTTGTCTTTGTAGGTCATACTTGGAAGATCCACAGATGATGTTGAGGTTGACATTGATTTACGAAAAGAAGGCCGTGCTAACAAAATATCTCGGCGACAGGTAGAATTATTTAGTAATCATCTTCTATTGCATGCTATGACTTTGTTAAGAATGATGTTAGTCTACTCCTTGGAACTTACTTCTGTGTTTATGATTTTATGTACTCTATGAAAAGGATACTTGTCAAACAATACGAGGCATTGTGTTGTATCTTTGTTTTAAGTGCCTTTTGACGTTACTCCTTGATGTTAAAGCTCCAGTGAAGGAAGATTTTGTTGGCGCTTTTTCATGCTTTATGTAATAATGTACGAGCATAGAAGTGGTGCCGCCAAAAACACACAAAGGATATTAAGCTTTCTTGCTTAATAACCTTTACTGTGTTATTAAGCATAGGACGTCAACAGTGTTTGACTGATGATGTCTTAAAAAATTTAAGGGTTACTCTTACGGAAAACAAGGTAATAGCACTTGGATGGTGAGAAGACAGGGTGATGAAATTAATCCTCTGTTCTCTTATACATATTATGAAACAGTCAGTTATAAACAATATATTGCTTTTTTCGTTGAAATCATTTTGGTGGAGTTAGATATTTCAAACGTTCTTTAGATAAGATTGCCTTCTATGTCAGCTTATAAATTTCGTGGAAAATATAGTCAGATTGCCTTCTTTAGTTAGATATTTCCTTATAGTTTTGTATTAAATGGAAGGCCTTTTTAGGACATTTCTCCATGTTTTCTTACTTAGGCAAGCATCAAGATGGAATCGGATGGATCCTTCTGTCTGAAGAATCTAGGGAGGTGCTCAATAGCAGTGAATGGCAAATCTGTTGATACTGGGCAGTATCTGACCCTTAGCAGTAGTTGTGTGATAGAGGTACGTCACTCTCCTTACCTTTAAGGGACAAATTTTCTTGCAGATTACCTACATTTAGGTCTTGGAAGTTCTGCTTTGTGGTCAATAATACTTCCTTCCTATGAGTCTTGTTTCTTATTTATTTAATTGTCTGAGATGTTATGTAAGCAACTATGACACATCCTTTTCATGTCAATGAAATAAGGATGTTCAAACCGTCCAAGGTTATTTCTAGAGATGAGTTGAGGTATTATAAAGAAAAATTACATAGCATTTGCTGAAAGTTAGTGTATGAAACACATCTTTGATATACTTATGACAGAAAAGGATTGATTGTTAGGTAGTAGGATTTTGATGTGGCATGCATCTTTTTTGTCATTTTGGAATTCAACATTTGTAAATCCTTTATTTCCAACATATCTAAATGTCCAATGCTCTATATCATATCTAAATGTCTACTGTTCCATATCATATCTAAATGTCCAATGTTCCATATCATATCTAAATGTCCAATGTTTCCATATCATATAATACGGAACCACAAAAGTGTCATTTTAAACAACTATGGGGTCTCAGGTGAAAACCGCAACAGAGACACTAGGTGGTTTCTTCTCATCTGCCCTGGCCTTGGTGGATAGAATTATTTTGTACCTGTTGCTGGTGGGAGGTGGTAGTTTAGTTATAACATTGAAGTAACCATTACTTGTTTAAAAAAAAGGTTATAATATTGAAGCAAATAATCCCAATTTATCTCCTCATATTTAAAAATATTTATATGAAAAATATTATAGTTATGTTACACGGTTTAAGTAAGGAAATGATTTATATAAGGTAAAATGTAAATCAATTTGAAGTCTTAAATATGAGTACTTCTTACCTAATTAAGACAATGGAAGATATTAAGAAGATTTTAAATTGATTTCAAACTCCTAAGTATTAAGTAGATAATTAAATTCTGTTTTATCCAATGTTAAATTATATTTTTAAGATAGAAAAGGCGAATGACATTTTGCTTTAAATTCAATTCCCTTTGTCGTTTAATGAGAATGCACATGCCAACATGCTTTTGAAGTTTTAAAAGTATACTAATCTCACATGAATAATAACTCTTTGGTACATTCTCATGTTAAGTACCCAAAATTGGTTGACCAAACCGGGTATGGATCCCACATCCACACCCATGTCGTGTCGACACGGGTGCAACACCGAAAGTGAAGAGTTTGAGCAACTTAGCTTAAAACACAAGGATAGATTGGAGGAAGGAGATATGAGAGCAAGTGCACAATGAATTAGGGAGGGAGTGGAAGTGAAACAACAAATATAGGAAGACTGGATTTGGGTTGTGGGTTAGAGGAAGCAGGAAAGATATGACCCAGGGATGTTGATGGTTTAGGGCATTGAACGTGTCACTAGTGGGGTAGAATGAGAGCTATAGAGAAACGAGGATTGATGAAGAAACCTTAGAGAAGGGATATGAAGTCGTTTTGGATTTACTAGGGGCAAACATGTCTATTTGAAGCTTATCTAGATGGACCTTATATCCTGGTAGATAATTTGCTCTTCCTTTATCTGTGCATGTGACCAAGAAAGGCCATCTAACAACCAAATAACTCCACCACCACCACCACCTTGATCATTAACTAATTGGAGCCTGCTAAAAAGGTTACCTTACTTGGTTGCAAATGTTCTCCAAACAATAAACAAAAATGTGCTTTTGTAGATTTCCTGTCATTCCACGATTTTTCCTTTTATTTCAATTTCTTCTTAAGTGCTATGACTCTTTTCTCATCCCCTGATTGCTTTGTGGGATCACCCTCACCCCCTTATGGGGAGTCAATAGTATAATTGGTGAGTGCATTATTTAGTCACAACAATGAAGTGAAATTCCATCTAAGCTAATTTCTAAGATGGCCTGTCACTTCTTCAACTATTTTATATTGTGGCATTTTATTGGCAGGGGTGGTCTTACAGTTTTATTAACTTATGGAACATACTGAACTTTTACAGATACGGGAAATGAGTTTTTTGTTTGAGATGAACCCTAAGTATGCCAAGCAGTACATAGAAAGCATTACCCAGAATAAAGGAACAGTTAGCAAATTTGAACAGTCACCTGAAAGGAAACCATGATGAACACCTTTAAGGTATCTTTGTTGTTCTTGTTCTGTTCTGTAAATTAACCTTATGTTGAATCAATATCTTTTGTTGAGGATCAGTTTCCTCTGTTCATTAATGGATGTGTAGGTTGTATATATCTCTTTATGTTCCTGTGAAAATGTCACCTAACCTGTCCAGATCCCCTTATTACCTTGCTTCTTTTCTTCATCTCTATGCGGATAGTTTCACTGGGACTCAGTTTTTCTCTTCTGGAATTAAATTTAGGAGAAAGGAGGAGAGAAATTATGATCACATAGCTGCCTAAAGAAAGATTAAATGTCCAAATGGGAGAATCAAAGTTATACAGAAGAATTTGATCTATAGCTGTCTAAAGAAAGATGCCCATTTCATTTACAAATATTTTCTTCCAGATTAAACTACTCAAATGTAAATGCTGTGAATAGAGTTTGATAAAAAAAAAAAAAAACATCTCAAGTCTTTTACTCTCGTATTTCAGAGGTTTAATTATATATACAATTTGCCTCCTTTTCTTTTTTCTTTCTGAAAGGAGAAGGATGATTGCAAATTGATGAGTTATTATTTGTTTTAATCAACTCTAATTATTTGCCTTATCCTTCTTTAAGTCCGTAGAAAGTCTCTGGATTTTTGTTTTCTCTGGGAATTAAATGGACTACTTGTTCATATTAGTTGAAGTGGGTTGAGAGTCATGAAGTCTCGGGTCAATTCTCACCGAGACCAAATATTACGGTAGGATATTTTCTAACCTTCACGAGCATAAATATAATAATTCCATTGGCCAAGACTTTGACAAATGGGAAGAAAGATAGCAAATATCCCATGTATTAGTTGAGGTGTATGGTGCCGGTACCCAGTTATCAAAAATAACTTATCTATATATCTGTCAGCTTTTTTAAACATTCCCTTGAACTAACCACTACCAGTAAAGATTTTATCAATCACCGTAATGTTTTTGAGCTCTGACTTCTGATGCGCCGTCTCGATCTTGTCGTTGATTCTTCATCATAACAAACCTATTCCTGGAGGCCTGCCAATTGTGTCTATCATTTGAAGTGTAATCTGCCAAGCTTCTTTCGATTGTTTTAGAAGTTCAGATTTTCGTCTCTTATTCCCTTTTGCTTCTTTTGACAAAGTGAGTTAGGAATCTATTCCTCATTCTATAGAAATTGGAAGGTGGATGCATCCTAAATAAATACGTAACAGATTAGAGATTATTCGCCAAATCTATTAATTGTTCCATGTCCTACAAACCTTTCTTGTTTCTCTTTTTATACAATTTCCATGAGTGCTACTGGAACGTTGCACGCATTTCTTCTTCACTATCTTGTAAAGGTCAGTTGGCATAACCTTGTATTTAACAAAAGAACTCCTTGAAATTTGGCAATGCGAGTCGATTACCTACTTGGCAGTTCATATTGACTTCTAACAACGGATATCATAGCGATCAATTTCTCCTATGTTTGAATAAAATGGTCTTAAAGATAAGACAGTAGTACATACATACAATAGCGAATAGTGAAACAGCTTTCTCCGATTAGGTTAAGAAATGTGCTAGCGACTGCGATTAGGTAGAGGGCAGCCTTTATTTTATTGTTCCCACTTTTTTTTTATAAAATAAAAACACAATGCATCAACAGGTTTGGGACCCTAACGTCTCTCTATGTGATTTGGTAGGGAGTAACCTTATTTTATTGTTTCACTTTATAATGGGATCTTTAATAATGCACTTACACTCTGTTTGAATGGTTGTTACATACTACATAATGTATCATATTGTATTTTGTTGTACGGTATTATTTTAATGAATATGACGTTGGCAAGATTGTATCATTTTTCATGGTTACATAATGTAATACATCAATAATTTAAATGATAAACCTACAAGAATGTCTACTATAAAAAAGTAGTAAAGGATAAAATAGCATTATTAAATAATAAGTAAAAATAAAATGAGAAAAAATAAATAAGGCAACAACACGATTATACTAAATTAGTAGTTACACTAAATGATACTTTGTTTTTGTTATTATCTAATAATACAAAAAATTAAAGTAACAATCAAAACAAACATGGTATTTAATTTAACAAGGGATAACAGCCTTCCAAATAAGCTGTTAAGATGTTCGGACCCTAACGGTCACCCTTAAGATGACATGCCAGACCAATGGGGCTAATAGGGGATGGGTTAGAATTTTTGAACAGCACATCGATATTCTTCCATAGCAACCAACCAAATATTCGTTACACATTTTCCAGTTGTAAGTGATCCTTGATATATTCTTAAAGACAAAACAGAGAAGTGTTCAAAGAACATTGGTGCTAATTATAAGCTTTTTTATGAGTTTAACAATTTGAATGTATAATGTGGCATTTAGAAGTACCAGCAGTATCAAATGATTGGGTTGGGTGAAATTGAAACGGCTTACAGTAATTTAAGTCAAAACTCAGCCTACCACTTAAAAGTTGTTTCAGTCAAAAATTAAACATAGCTGAGGTGTTGGCCACCCTTAAAAAAAACCTTGGCACTTCTTTTTGTTCTGACAAATTATTTATTTAAGAAATTAAGGCGTTAGGTCAAACTCTAGGAAATATATGTGTATCTGGCCAAAATAAGCTGGCTGCAAGTAGGTTAAACTGCGGATCACTATTCTACCTCTCTAAACCACCTTTGGACACATTATAGATTGTACTTTTAAGTTTTAACATTGTTGTTAGGAAGGTTCTTGAATGTGCTATTAGTAATGGAGGGTAGAATGTAAAAATTTTATTTGACACAAGATTTTCTCTAATGTTAAGAATGTTATCGATATGATGCAGAAACGAGTGGCTGCATCATGGGAGATAGGAGTGATGTATGAAGATATTTGGATGCTCTTGAGCATGTTTGATTATATCAATTTTATATATTCCAATAAAATAGCTCATTGGTTAGCTAGATTTTCCATTTCTTTGCTAAATGAGATCTCTTGGGTGAGGTTTTCTCTAAGTTGGATTGTACATGATAACAATACATTTGAATCACGCAGTCCTTGATACAAGTAATACAAGAAAAAAGAAGACTTTTAACATTTTTGATGGTGTCGAACATTAGATTGGTCTAGCTTTACGAGTAATTTTGGTTTTAAAAGAAGCAAAATTTATCCAACCAAGAGCAAAAAATTCAAACTTTGTTCACTAGAATAACAGCCTTAAACAACTAGCAGTCAACCAATTGAAATGCCACCTTTAGTGAAACGCAAAGACAAATTATTGGTACCTAACTTTTTCAAGAGTATAAGAAAGTGGCTCTCTTTTAGTGGTCGAAGCAAAGTGCTTACTACTCAATTAAAAGTGGTTGCCTCTCAATCAGTGCAAAAACAATTGCTGTTGAACTAAGTTATTCATCACGTCCTCTACTTGCCCCTTTTGAATACTAATTCTGATACCTATTTTGTTAATTATGACATTTGAAAGAATAAAGCATCAATTAGCTGGAAGAATATTGGAAATTTTAGTAAAAAAATATATTGTAAATGAAGAAAATGGGAGCCTGAAATAAACCATAAATTAGGGACCCTATAAAACATTTATTGTCAGTGTCACAGAAAGGGATCCTGTATCATTTTCCCTTTCCTTCAATAAGCAAATTTAGATGACATTTCACCCGTGAGCCCACTTACCAAAAGATAATATAGCCAAATTTTGCGTACTTTTTTGTCTCGAATTGTATATCTTGTTTTCTACTTAAAAAATTGTTCCAAATTATATCTACCTTTTAAAATATTGGCTTTTCAGTATCTTGATATAATATATTTTAAAATTTTATACTTTTTTTCTTCATAGTTTATTTTTAGCCTTCATAGTTAATTCCGCACCGTCTATTTCACCTTTCTTTGTTTGTTCCCTTCTTCGGACACACAGAATATATGCTCACGCATCCATTTAAAAACCAATCTTGAAGGCTCTTCTTCTTCATCAATTCTCATTACGATTAAACAAAATAATATAACCACACATAAAAAAATCCAGAAAATGGGTTGTTTTTCAATTTCTACTGTTCTGTTCTTTATAGTTCTCTGTGCTCTGTTCTTGCATGCGCATTCAACTACTCACTGGCAAGACATTGAAGTCTTGAAGCAGCTGAAAAATAGCGTCGACCCCAATTCAGTGTCACCTGGCTCATGCCTGAATTCATGGGATTTCTCTGTAGACCCTTGTAATAATCTCGGGGGTGAAAAATTCACTTGTGGTCTCCGTTGCGACCTAGTCGTTTCCTCTGTTAGCCGAGTCACTGAACTTGCTCTAGACCAGTGGAATTACTCCGGTTCACTCACTTCTGTCTCTTGGAATTTGCCTTATCTCCAAAACTTAGACATCACTAATAATGCCTTCTCCGGTTTAGTACCCGAGTCACTCTCGAATCTAACTCGGGTTCAACGAGTCGGTTTATCAGGTAACTCGCTATCCGGGTCAATTCCGAGTTCACTGGGTTCACTTTCAAACCTTGAAGAGCTTTACCTTGACAATAATTTCCTTGAGGGAGAAATTCCCCAAAGTTTCAACGGTCTCAAGAATTTGAAACGGCTCGAATTTCAAGGCAATCAGATTACTGGCGAGTTTCCCGAGTTGGATCAGTTAATTAATTTGAATTTCATCGATGCTAGTGATAATGCTATCTCCGGCGAACTCCCGGCGCGTTATCCGGCTTCTCTCATCGAGCTAGCGATGAGAAACAACAGCATAGAAGGTAACATTCCGGCGAGCCTCATCGGACTGAATTTCGTACAAGTTATCGATCTGAGTCACAACAAACTCAGTGGGTCAGTGCCAGCGAGTCTCTTCACTCACCCATCCCTCGAACAGCTCACCCTATCATACAATCAATTCGGGTCGGTTCAGGAACCCGGGATCTCGTTTCAGAATAGTCAGCTTATTGCAGCAGACTTAAGCAACAATGAGATCCGTGGGTTATTACCCGGGTTCCTGGGTTTAATGCCCAGATTATCATCACTTTCACTAGAGAACAACAAGTTATCGGGTATGATACCGACCCAATATGCATTGAAAATGGTGTTTCCGGGTGAAGGGGTGTCTCAATTTGAGAGGCTACTGTTAGGAGGAAACTATTTATTCGGACCCATACCGGGTCCATTGTTGGATCTGAAAGCGGGTTCAGTAACAGTGAGGTTAGGAGACAACTGTTTGTACCGGTGCCCGTTGAGATTATTTTTATGTGAAGGTGGGGAACAGAAATCATTATCGGAGTGTCAGGCTTTTGGTCCCATCATTCCTTGAGTAATGTGATAATGTCTTTACTTTGAGGTCCTCATTTTCATTTTGTACTAGTAATTATTGTATCGTTTCAATTTTATCGCAAGGGACTAGTAAGTATTGTATAAATATAATTTTTTTCCTGCAACCTTACCCCATGTATGGGGTTTTAGATATGATCTAGATGGATCTATGGTAGAGTTGTTATTGTTGTGAAGAGTGAGACAGAAATATAAGATTTCTGACTTAATGTGTTGAAGTAGTAATTGTGGGACAGTTGAGGAAATTTTATTAGCGGATTCTGAATTTAAGCTATTAAGTTCACTGCAATTTCTATACTATATATTGATTGATATGTCTGTCTATATTAGCGTTAAAAGAAGCAAAAAAGAGAAAAATAATAGGATGGACTATAAAACAATATCTGGATGGTGTAAAGTTGTATCTTTTCAATTTGACTTAAGTCATCTGTAACCCTTAAAGTTGTCTGCATATAATTCACTTAGACACCTTAACAAATCTTGTTTTCTATTAGACACTTCAATCTTAAAAAATAAGTACTTATTGAACATTTTCCTGACACTTAATCTAGAGAGAATGTGTGTGTAATACACATGCATATGGTGTGGCAAAATGACGAATCAAATGAAGACATGTGACATTTAAATTTAAAATAATTATAAAAATAAATTTTGAATATAACAAAATCCTAAAAGAAAATACTTTAAACTAAAAAAAGTATACGCCCCCTAACCCCACCAACCTCAAACCTCTCTATTTGCCTCGTCCACCATTGTTAACCTCCATTTAGAAAAATTAGAGGTTTTAACATATATTACGAATGAATTTATCATTTTTATTTCTCTTTATGCCTTCTTCCTTATTTTCATTTAAATTGATGGTGTTTTCTTAAAAGATCTATTTTTCTTATATTGATTTCAATTTTTTTTTGTTCGATTTGTGAGGAAGAAGGGGTGTGTGTGGGGAGAGGTGAAGAGGGAGAGAGTAAATATTTAAATAATGATCTCCATTTTTTCCGGCAAAAAAGATATAGATGGTTTCCATTTTTTTCGGTAAAGAAGACGTACATAATAACCTCCATTTTATCCGACAAAGAACTGGTGATCTCCATCTTTTTTCTGAAAAAGAAGAAGCTGCAAATAGACAATGATAAGATGATTTTTTTTATAAAAAAAAAAAAAGAAAATTTGTGGGGAAAAATGGTGATGAATTGTGTTGAAGAAGTGGTTACAGTAGGTGTGTGGTTTTAAAAGGGAGGAAGAAGAAAAAAATTCTAATTTACAAAAAATAATGAGAAATATAAAGAAAAAATTGAAAAGGAAAAGGAAAA
>JAJOOP010311930.1:0-22242 GCA_029582705.1 Solanum chacoense
TCCTCCTCCTCCTCCTCCTCCTCCTCCTCTTCTTCTTCTTCTTCTTCCACAAAAGGGAGGTGTTATTTTTGTGGAGCTTTGGACTCAACTCTTGTCCAGAAGTATTAAGTTATACTTTGTAAGTATGTTGTTATATCCTAGAAGGGAAAAGTCAAGAAGGACTATTGTTGGACCGGTGAAAACATTTGTTGTAGTGGACTTGAATCTCCTTAAAGAGCGAGATATTTGCGCCTCAGCCTGAAGAGATTTATTTTCTTCATTTTATTTTTCAATTGTAATTTGTAATCTTGTAATTTTCACTAACAATTTAAGGATATTCACAATGACTACAATTGAAAAATCTACGGATGTTAAGATGGGAGATCTTAACATGCCATTTTGGTTCAATAGTATTCATTTCAAGAGATTGAAGGGTAAAGTACTTTTATACTTAAGTCTTCTCAATGTTTCTTATGTGTTAACTGAGAAAAATCCTAATAAAGTTGACATCACCTCTATGAATGATGATGAAACTATTTCTCATCTAGAGCAAGTGGAAAAGTACGATGGTGATTCTTATAAGTGTCAGTATTATATTTTTAATTGTCTATTTGATAATTTTATAATTATTATGACAGAACTTACTCTAGTGCAAAGAAAATTTGGAAAACATTGCAGGGTAAGTATGATACCAAAGAGGTTGGAGCAAAAAAAAATGCGTTTAGTAGATTTTTTCATTTTCAAAGGGTGGACAACAAATCAGTGGTAGACCAAGTTTAAGACTTTATATTGATTGATGGAGAACTCATGTCTGAGGCAGTCAAAATTGGAGATAACCTTATTGTTTGTGGCATAGTAGATAAACTTCCACATTCTTGAAAGAAATTTCAAAATTCTATGCGCTACAAACAAAAGAAAACCTCTCTTGAAATGTTGATAATGAAAATCCGCATGAAAGAAAAAGGCAATGGGTCAAGATGCACTTTTACAATCAAAAGAGAGCAACACCACAACGAAGGTAAATTTAATTACTTCAAATAATGTTACTCCTGAATCTCACAAAAATACTTCTATGAAACCTAATAATAAAAAAATAATAAAAAACTAATGGCAGACCTCCCAAGAAACTAACCAAGTACAAAATCAACAAGTACAAGATAAGGGACCATGTTTTGTTTGTGGCAAGAGTGGGCATATTGCTCAATTTTGCAGATTCCGTAAATGTGGTCCTTCACCTCAGGCAAACATTACCGAAGAACCTTTGTGGCGGTTGTTACAGACATAAACATGGTTAAGAGTGCTGATGGATGGTGGGCTGATTTTGGTGCAAACTGTCATATCTGTTATGACAAAGATTGGTTTAAAAAATATACTCATTTTGAGGAGTCCAAAACCATCGTACTTGGTGATTCTCACACTACTCAAGTGCTTGGAATGGGAGATGTCGAATTGTGTTTTACCTCTGGAAGGGTGTTAATATTGAAAAAAAAGTACTTTATACTCATTTCATGAGAAAAAAAATTGATGTCTAGTTTTCTATTTAGCTGTAAACAGATTATTAAATCTGATATGCAATTGTGAAAAAAGATATTTTTGTGGGAAAGGGGTATGCATTTGATGGGATGTTCAAACTGAATGTTGAAATGAATAAAGTTTCTACTTTTGTTAATATGCTTTCTTCTACTAATTTTTGGCATGCTCGTTTGTGTCATTAATGATCGTTATGTTGGAATCATGAGTAGTTTAAGATTAATCCAAATGGTTGAAAAGAATTTTAA
The DNA here is from genome assembly GCA_029582705.1 of Solanum chacoense. Lineage (NCBI taxonomy): Eukaryota > Viridiplantae > Streptophyta > Magnoliopsida > Solanales > Solanaceae > Solanum > Solanum chacoense. The sequence goes on from JAJOOP010311930.1 coordinate 1,758, forward strand.
AAAGTGTGAGGCTTGTAGTAAAGCCAAAATCACTAAAATCCCTCATTTTCAAGTTAAAATAAATTGATTTGTTAGAATTAGCTCATATTGATATTTTGAACTTGGAAGAAGTTTAAATCGTGGAGGTAATAGATATTTCATCACTTTCATTGATGTTTTTTCTAAGTTTACATATATCTATTTGATGAAAAATAAAAGTGATGCTTTTGAAAATTTTAAAACTTATCTCCATGAAGTTGAAAATTACTTTGGAAGAAAAATAAAAAGAATTAGAAGTGGAGACTGTGAATATGAGTCAAATGATTTTAATTCTTTTGTTAGATCATTGAGAATAATTCATGAAACTACTCCTCATTATTCTCCTTCATATGATGGTATAGCGGAAAGGAAACAATAGTACTTTGGTTGATTTGACTAATATCATGCTTATTGAGTCATATGCACCTTTAAATTTATGGGGTGAAGCTATTTTGACATCTTGTTATGTGTTGAATCGTGTGGCTCATAAAAAGTCTAAATTGATACCTTTTGAATCGTGGAAAGGTCACAAGCAATGTTTGGGATATCTAAGAGTTTGGGGTTGTCTAGCCTTTGTGAAACTAATGGATCCCAAGATTACAAAGTTGGGTGATGAGTGGTAGGTTTGGACTCATTTAAGATCCATTTAGCTCAATAATTAGTATCCCCAATGCTTAGCTTGTCATTTTCTAATCAATTATTGATGAGTTGCAACTATGAAGGAAATTGGACAAGGCAAGGATTGAAGGTTGAAAAAATAGCCAAAAATAAGTGCAAAGTGAACATTGTTGTTCTCCTAACATGAAGGATGTAACGCCAACTGAGCACGACCTCGCCAAATTGACAGTGCATAACACTTGTATATACCAAAGAAGGTCGAGGAACTCCAGTCGAAAAGGTGATGCGCTGAATTAGAATGGCGGTCCTGATGCACAGCACCCAAAGCTAAGTGACAGTGTGCAAGGTAAATATTTAATGCTCAAACGACGAACTAATGTGGTATTCGATGATTCACCAAACATCAAATCCTGACTCGATCGAGTTCGCCAACTGTGGTGCAAACACCTGAAGCCTAGAGCATCACAAGGCGAGCTGAGGAGCGAAGGGTGATTCGTCGAGCAAGTTTGGTGAGCCCGACTAATGTTGCCGAGTTGGTTACGAAGTGGATTTTGGGCCAAATTTTGGGAAAGTATTAATAACCCAAAGGATACAATTTTTAAAGAGTTCGACTACTGAGTTCAAGGGAGAAAGTTGTGAGTTAGAGTTTTAGAACACTTTACTTTTGAAAGAATACTTTTTCTAGTTTTTTTGGAGTTTTATAATTTGAACCTTGAATTTGATAAATTGAAGTTAAATCCAAAGTGGTTTACTCTTAATCGCTTGATTTCAACTTACCAATTGTTGCTTTCATGGAAGGTATATTTTCTTTACTTTTTGTGATGGGTAGCTAAAACTCCAAGATCTAGGGGTGTTCTAATGGAGTTGATTGTTGATTTAATGTAGTTGGTATTGTGCTATGCTCTATTTTGTTGCTATTCATGCATGGATTTGGTCTAATTACCATGAGGTTAACTTAAGGGTTAAGGTTGCAAACTTAATTCCTACTTTCGATCTCTGATTTATGCTCAAAAGAGATTAATTGGAGTGGGTAATTAGTTAAATATTAGGAATTTAGGTTTGATGTCTATGCCTTGCTTGAAAGAAAGGTTATGGGTCAGATCTATTTGCCTTATTCTTGAAAGAGAGGATAGAGTAAGGTATTGAGTTGATTAGGATTGACATTTAGATGAGACCGAAAGAAGATTCTGGGCATAGATGCTTTGAGATCGAAAAATGATTGACGTTATTGAAGATGACTTAGCCTATTCATGTATGTACATCACTGTAGAGCAGCAAAATCCTATGTGACATTGATATCCAATCCACGCACCACTAGATTTCTTGTTAACTCTTGATTTCATTCGAATTTTATTTTAATTATGATAATTTGATAATAAAAGTTTTATATTAAGTTGGTGGTACCATCAACCCAATTGTTCTTACTATGTCAAATAAGCTAATTTAAAGTTCAAATCTCTCGATAAAGAATTCTCTACGATATACCATTCCTTGTCGAATTCGACCCCGACTCTTCATTGGGCTTTTACTGACTACGATCGCTCACTCTTTTAATTGGTTTTGGAGGGTGATTTGAGTGTTATCATTGGGTAATAAAGTTACTACTTGTGCTTTTTTTTTTATGCTTCAAATAGTACAACCTATAGATTTTTTAATCTTGAAGGTAATATTAAAAGAATCGGGTGATGCTATTTTTCATGAGAATAAATTCCCTTTTGATTCTAAAAATAGAGGGGGTCAAAGGATTGAACAAAATATTTTGTCACAACCTAGAATTTCTACTTCTACGTTTAAAAATAAAGAAATTGATGATTTTGAGTTAAAGAAGAAGTAAAGGAGCTAGAGTAGAAACATATTTTGGTCCTGATTTTTATGTGTTTAATGTTGGAGATGACCCTTTCACTTTGAGAGAAGCTTTATCTTCACATGATTCTATTTTTTTGAAAGAGGCTGTAAAAGATGAAATGGGGTCAGTAATTTCTAATAAAATTTGGAAGTTAGTTGATTTACCACCAGATTGTAAAATAATTGATTGCAAATGGGTCTTATGAAAAAAATTAAAATCGGATGGATCTATTGATAAATATAAGGCTAGACTAATTGAAAAAGTCTTTAAGTAACTAGAAGACCTAGAATTTTTTATACTTTTTATCCGGTAACAAGAATTATATCCATAAGACTTTTAATTGGTATGACTGCAATTTTTGATTTGCTAATTCATTAAATAGATGTAAAACTGCTTTTTTAAATGGGGACCTAAACGAGAAAATTTATATGGATCAATCAGAGTATTTTGTTGAATCAGACCAAGAGAGTAAAGTGTCTAAATTTACTAAATCCCTATATGGCTTGAAATAGGCACCAAAGCAATGACATGAAAAGTTTAATTCCTGCATGATTGAAAATGATTTTAAACAAATGAGTGTGATAAGTGCATATATCATAAGTTTTGAAATTATTCACATGTTATTATTTGCCTATATGTTGATGATCTATTGACATTTGGCTCTAACATGAATATTAGAAGCCATTTCAATATGAAAGATCTTGGTGAGACAAATTTTATTTTTGGAATAAAAATAACAAGAACATGTGATGGAATTTTCCTTGACCAGTCACATTATATTGAGATTTTTTTTTAAAAAATATAACTTTCCTGATTGCAAGCATATTGTAACTCCTTTTGATTCAAGTGTTCACTTATTTTCGGTTGAAAGTGAAAATGATGTAATAAATCAAAAGGACTATGCTAGCTTAATTGGAAGTTTGAGCTATGCGACTGATTGCACTAGGCCTGATATTGCTTATGCAGTAGGAGTACTTAGCAGGTTTACAAGCAAGTAAGGTAATTAACATTGACATGCTATAACAAGAGTTATGAAATATCTAATTGGAACAAAAAAATTGTGGTTTGTTATATAAAAAATATACCGTTGTACTTGAAGGTTTTTCTGATGCAGATTGGAACACCTTATCAGGTGATTCATGTTCTACCACTGGTTATATCTTTACTTTGGGTGGTGGTGCTATTTGTTGGAGATAAAAAAAAAAAAACTATAATTTCTAACTCTACCATGGAGGCTGAACAAATTGTTTTAGCTTCAGCGAGTGAAGAAACAAATTGGGTAAGAGATTTGTTATTTCAAATACCTTAATTTGAAAAATCAATTCCTACTATTTTAATTTATTGTGATAGCATTGCTGCAATTGGTAGAGTTCCAAATTGTTATTACAACTGTAAATCCAGACACAATAATGTAAGATCATATTTGACAAGTGGTACCATTAATGCTAATTATGTCAAATCGTGTGATAATCTTGCAGATTCTCTTACTAAGGCCTTAACAAGAGAAGATTTGGAGCACATTGAGGGGGATATGATTGAAGCCTACAAATCCTTGAGTCATATATGAGGAAACTCAACTTGGGGACTAGAGATAATATAACCAGATTCAATGGGAAAAACGAATCATATGATGACTTATTGTGAAAAAAATGCACTATCTTTTTATTCCCTCCCTATGATATGAGTGTATTGTTTCCTGTAGTAATTTGTGAAGGTTGAGTTTACAAAAAATTCTTAATGAAAATATGTAGCCCTGGAGTGTTAAACATACAAGAGCACTCTCGACAGATATCACCTATGTGAGTGTGGAAGTAGGTCGCTTCCTATGAGAATTGAGCTTATTCTCAAAAGCACTCATGAAATCGGGATAACACAAGACCGTGACGTGCTGTCTTTTAAAGCTCATGTCAACACCTTGATTATTTTGTGTGAACAGTGATATTTTATTTCCCTTAAGCAATCATAGTTCAAGTCTGAGACCACTACGACTTTGGAGTAAAAGTTACTGTTTCACTAAGTGGAGGTTCAAAATGCAGAGCATGTCTTCATTATGCATAGTACTCTTCATTCAACTAATAAAATTTCTTACTAATATTTAAAATGAGCGGGGGATATAAATATTGAATATAAATCAGATTATGATGTAAAAAGAAATAAAGAATAAAATAATTTAAAAAATTTAAATAAACAAAGAAACATAAAAAGAAAAAAGAAACGTGGAGAAATAAAAAACAAAAGAATAAAAAATGAGCTGCATAGCTAAAGCTATAAGAAAATAGGGTATTTATTGTAATTAGTTAGGAGACAGAAATATAAAGGGTATACATATGTAATTAGTTTGTTTTTATGGATCATATGCTTAGTTTTCCCTTCTTAAAAATCCATGTGTTACGCTATTTTACAAAAAATATGAATGAGCAATACAATTGCAAGTATATAGGAGTGGACCCAATTTTATTTGAAATGTGAATAAGCAAGCAATTATGTTGGAGTGCCATTTCTTAGATATTAAATAATAATATAATTCTTTTAAAAAATATATTGACAGAGTGCTGCTTGCTTATTCACATTTTTTGGATAATAATAATAATATAATTCTTTTATAAAATATACGTTCTTTTGAAGAAATGAAAAACATGCATCGCACTTTTTTTTTTAGCACAATTGTTTTTACATACACATCTCTTTCATTCACATTAAAAATAAAACTATAAAACAAAAAAAAAACATCACTCTCATTATGTCTTTGGTGAATGAATATTCACAATTGTTTTTTATTTGGTCCACCATTAGTCTTATTAATTTTTGTTGTTCAAAATTAACCACCTGCCCCAAAACTATTGGATTATGCAAGCCCAATAAGCTTCAAGTTCCTTTGATACATGAAAGAAAATATTTTTCACAGATATTTTTAAATTTTTTCATGTATAAGAATTAAAATTTTGTTTAAGAAAATAAATTTCTTAAAAACAAGAAAAATGATTTTTAAATATAAATAAATAATTTTCACCAGTTATATTGTGTTCTTCACCATCCAACGCACTTTATTTTTACCCAATCACACTTATCTCCGCCACACCACATCCAAACTTTCCCAACTCCGGCTCTTACAGCATATTATGTATATGTACAAATATTTTTTTTAGTTATTTATGGAACACAACATAAATATACTGTAAATAACAAATCTATTTATTTTTCTAAAGATATTTTTTTAAAAAATGGCATAGCCATACCCAACTCAACACATGAACACACCCTATATATCTCCTTTATTTTGTGACATTTTTAATTTACTCAACTACTATTCTTGTCTGGCTGAATATCTAGAATCACCAAACAAAATAGCTGCAATCACAACCCAACACGTAGCATGAAGTAAGGGCGTTTATGTCTTTTCAGACCGTGAGAATAAGCCGGATCCGGTGGCCAAAGAGCATGACCGGCGAAGTAGCCGGAGCTCAACCAGCAATGGCGACAGTGTTGCCTTGTACGACGGCGATCGACTGTAGTATAAAACACTCATCTTTTTCTCCACTCAGTTCTGTAGACCTTTCCCGATTTTACTCCGTCAACCGACGTCTTCATATAAAAAACTCTTCGTCTTCGTTTTCTTGTCATTGCACTCCAGCGAGTTCTAATGGCGTTCGGCAATCTATAAAACCAGCTATTGTTGGTAAAAATGAGGGGCATAAGAAGAAGAATAGGAATTTTAGTCTGAAATCGTTGTCAGGAAGACGACCTATGATACTGTTTGCATCAACGAAGATGAGGAGCATCATTTTGCTCAATGTTACTGCTATGATTTATGGTACGTCTCATAAATTCTACCTTCATATTCAGTGTTTTTCTGAATCAAAGCAGCTACTACTCTACTTATTGATGCTGCTGTTTGTGCTTTGTACTGTTAATAGTTACTCCTTTCATTTCACCAATGCTTTTTGACCAGGCTATTGTAGAAAACAACATTTAAAAATAATACTATTGAAAATTTGGTTGAAAGATTTAAAAACAATACTATTGAAAATTTGGTTGAATAAATAAAAACATTTAAAAAGATCAATTAGTTTAATGCAATTTGACTTCTTAAAAGTTGTGAAATTGTATAAGAATATAATTCTGTCAACCATTTAGTAAAGTCTTAAAGTTGAAATAGTGTCTCCAATGGATAGAGAACTAAAATCTCAAGGGATAGCTACTGAAGTGAAATAGCTACTACGACTTCTGCTGTTGTTGGTGTTTCTACTGTTATAGGGTGATGCTGGATTGTGCTATAGCTGGGCCTAAAGTTTGAGGGAATCTTATGGATGTGGCATGCTAGGAGGCAATTTTATATTGATGTATATGTGGTTAGACACATGTGTGGTAACATTATGTGCTCTTGCTCCATTCTAGATGTGAACTTGTATGTGATGTTTAAGGCAAGGGAGAATATTCAACCTTTAGGTGGTGGAAGTTCTGACTTAAAGTTTAGTTTCTTTGTTTAGGGATTGGAATACCTATACCAGTTGTTGGGAGGGGTGTTTACTCAACTCTTAGTTTTAGTTTCCTTGCCACATATGTAAATGTCTGAAATAATCAAAACATGTTCAAACAAGTGGGTCATGAACTTCAAAGATACCAATTTCAAAAAGAAAAAAAAAAAAGTGGGTCATGAACTTAACTAGTAACTTAATGTTATATATCCGATGGACCCTCAAATATGCATTTTGATCTATAAATGGCACAAACATATTGGATATGGAAAATATTACACACACTTCCAATTCATGAAGGATTTTCCATCAGAATGTTCTACTTTTTCCATTTTATGCATGCCTCCTTGTAGTCATGCAAAATTAGAAAACTCGCATCATTTATACTCTTGGTTGGGCTAAGCCATAAGGATTTTCCTTATTCATTCTTTTGGTAAAAAAGACGAATAGGAAGTAACACTATAAATTTAGAAAATTTCCTTCTTCATTGAATTTCCATATAGTGCATTCTATTTATACAACTGAAATAAATAAGATAAATAGAAAACTATTTACAATTGACACCACATGCCCATTCTTAATTTGTGTATGCTTAATTAACCTTGTAACAAATTTAGAGAACAAAAATATATACACTACATTTCCTTCTCTACATCCAATTGCTTCTAGAATATATGAGTCCTTAAGTGACTGCCACCTTGTTTCGATTTGCGGAATGGATGGTTTGGATTAACCCATGTGGCTTTGATATAAAGACATGTTAGAAAGAAAAGACAGAAGAACTTCAAAGCTACAAAGTGTAGCAGTAGAGTTGTAGTTTTTTTTTTTTTTTTGTTGCTTAAGAACGGAAGGATTTTATTTATTTAATAATAAGGTTTATCCATTACAAAAAGGAACTGATCTAAGCGATGTAGTTCCAGTAGCATCTCTTTCAAGAGTTTTTAATATAAAGGAAGGAAATGCATTAAAAACGTAGAGTTGATTTATAGTCATATTTGGATCTTTTGTTGTCCTTCCGTAATCTGCTAATAGGTCCGCCACTGAGTTAGCCTCCCGCTGTACGTGTTGCAGAGATGCCTCCTCCATCTGCTAGATTAGTGACCTGCAATCAGCGTAAATATGTGAGTAAATAAGATTATTTCCTTTTAAGGTATTAAAACTTTTCTGACTGGAATGACTCAAGGAAGGGTCAAACTCATTGCTTATGTTCCGCATGTGACTTTCACAATTCAAGTTGAGGTATAGTTGATATACGAAACAAAGGGGGTGAAAGAGATTAATTGTATGGAGTAGAAGGTGCATGGGATTGATTGTGAGGTATTGGTGATATAACTGTAAAAGTCTGAGTAGAAGGGAGAGATCATAAGAAAATTGCTCCTTACTGTAAAATAAGTTTCATTTATACCCATTAGAAACTGGATGAGTCAACCATTAAGGGTAGAGGTCACTGAAGTTCCATGCACTGTGATTATTGCCCAAGACCCTCTATGGATCCCTCTTGGAGTAGAGTACACTTTCAATGATATTTTTCGAGGGAGAACACAAAAACTGAGTAGATCACCATATCATGGCATATACTCCATGTTTTAAGCTAAGAGGAGCTAGCATTAGGTTTAATGATTGCTTTTCGTAGCCCAACACCAGCCTTGATAACCTTCTCCACCAAAGATACACTTGACAAGTACTATTCCATGTGAGTTGGATGCGTGAAGAAAGTAAGGATAAGTAGAATCGATGATGGCCACTTGACGCGACAAATGAGTTTTTTTTCCAAAAGAGGGTGCCATTAATTGAAAAGGTTGAATGAAGAAAGGAAAAAGAAAATGGGTGGGGGAGGTATTAGATCTATTTTTTGTTGACTAAGAATGGAAGGATTCCCACACATTTTAACCTACGATTTTTCCCCTTTTTCTGTTCTTTTCTCAATAAATTCAAGTGTGATTTGCAATCGTCGAGTGAGTTAAAAGTTCAGTGGAATTGGAACACCCCCTTTTTTGAATGTTAAATTACTAAAATACTCCAACTTAAAACACTCAATCCCCTTTTTCTGTTCTTTTCTTAATAAATTCAAGTGTGATTTGCAACCGTCGAGTGAGTTAAAAGTTCAGTGGAATTGGAACACCCCCTTTTTTTGAATGTTAAACTACTAAAGTACTCTAACTTAAAACACTCAATTTAGTATATCTTTTATATTTTATATTTATATTTATATGTATTTATTTATATTGTATTAGAAGTAGTAACTCAAGCAATACAACAATAACTAAGCAATGTGTTAGAACATGAATAGGTTTATACAATTCTATTAAAATAGGAATATGTTTATACAATCCTATTTAGAATAGGAATAAGAATACAAATAGAAATAGGAATAGTAAATAGTATCCTACTTGGTAAAGGATTGTATTCTAGTGTCTATAAATAGGGTTTCAATGTAATAATGTAGACAACAACAATTCAATAATATTCTTATCCTATATTTCTCACATGGTATCAGAGCCTCTATGATCTTGGTAGAGAACAAAGAGCTTCCGCTGTTGGCGGGTGGCTATTACGATATGCTACCCGTCTGGCCAATGATTATGTTAACAAAAGTAGGATCAATAATATATGAACATATTCAAGGGAAGAAATCTCAGTCAGACAGGTCACTGTGCGTCAATTTCTGGTGACTTTCTAGGGCTGTTTTGTGTCAACCCCATATCCGTCGGTATTTGTGTAGCATCGTGCCATCTTTCTGGTGACTGCTTTTTCATATTTAATTTATGTAGCACCGTGCAATCTTTTTGGTGACTACTTTCTCATATCTAATTTGTGTAGCACCGTGCCATCTTTTCGGTGACTACTTTTTCATATTTAATTTGTGTAGCACCGTGCCATCCTTCCGCTGACTACCTTTTTTTGTATATTTGATTTGCGTAGCACCGTGCATCTCTCCGGACTACTTTTCATAGTTAATTTGCGTCCTACCATGGATTTTTCTGAACTACTTTCTCATATCTGAGTTACATAGCACCGTGTCTTTTCGGTGACTTCTCAAATTTGATTTGCGTAGGGTTGTGCTATCATTTCGACCCTACCCATATAATTTCTCTTTTTCAGTAGGATCGTGCCATCATTCCGACCCTACCTATATTATTTATCTTTTTCAATAGGGTCGTGCCATCAATTCGACCTATCCTATATAATTTCTATTTTCTAGTTGGGTTGTACTATCATTACGACCTTACCCATATAATTTTATTTCTTAGATTATGACCACTTTCAGCCATCAAATCTAATACTCCGGCGTATGAGCATGTTCCAACCAATATTTTGGTGACTTTCTTGTTTAATATCGACTCATCTATTGATTCCAACATGATCCATATACTTTATACTAGATTTTGAGCACATTGTTGCTCAAGGGGAGTTTAGTAGCTTGTATGTGGATTATGTGAGTTGCTCTATGATCTGAAGCAGTCTTTGCAAGTTTGGTTTGGGAAGTTCAACATTGTAATTTTATCACTCTGTATTTTATCGGCATTATGCATCAAATTTAGTATTTAATGAGAAGCTTAAGCACATTGAGATTGACTAACATTATGCATCAAATTCAGTATTTAATGAGAAGACAAGCACATTGAGATTGACTGTCGATTTTGTGAAGTCAATTGATCAACTTGCAGATATCTCACAAAGCCCCTCATCGGTCCTCGTATTAATTACATTTGTAACAAGCTAGGTACATGAATTGTATGTACTAGCTTGAGGGGGAGTGTTAGAACATGAATAGGTTTATACAATCCTATTAGAATATGAATAGGTTTATACAATCTTATTAAAATAGGAATATGTTTATACAATCCTATTTAGAATAGGAATAGAAATATAAATAGAAATAGGAATTGTAAATAGTATCCTACTTGATAAAGGATTGTATTCTAGTGTCTATAAACAGAGTCTCAAATGTAATAATGTAGACACAACAACAATTCAATAATTCTCTTTTCCTATATTTCTCACACAATGAATTATAGGGGAGGGAGAAGTATATTTAAATGAAATTTTAAGAGTGACTTTTAATCACTACACATCACAATTGATTTTAAAAGGAGAAAAAGTCAAAAACGAAGAAAAAAGATAAATGTATTGGAGGCCATACAGAACTGCCACATCTCCCTTATCTACATCTAATCTTTATATGATAAATAAATATGAATGTTTTGGGATGATGATTTCATAACTTTCAGTATGTAAACAATTAATAATCATAAGAAAGTTTATATCCATTATTCATAGAAACTTATACTTTTTTTTGTTGAGAATTTAGAAACTTATTTTTTATTATTTTATTTAGGCGAAATGGTCTGATAGATCCTTATACTTGTATGCGTTTGTATTCTAAACCCTCCTACTCAACACTTTGTCAACTAAACCCTTAAACTCATTAAGACACAATATTTTAAACCTTTTTCTCATCAAATCACTTGTATGTAATCCAACCTCTTACCTGTGTAATTTCATGTCATTTTCAATGACACATAAGAAATTAAAAATTAAGAAAATAAAAAAATCAAATATTTAACTTTTTAAAATTCTAGAAATTTTATAATAGCCATGTTCTTCAAACTTCATATATATGCTGACAATTTGAGCACCAAATTCATGTCAAATAGATGAAATTCTTTTTTATTTGACTTGAAATTTCAACTACAAGTTCACTAACACAAATTCAACGATCCCCAATCACAAATTTGAATTAGTTTCACAAATTCATAAGACCCATTTGTTGTTGTTCAAGCTTTCTCAAGCTTTTCTATGGAGTTTTCAACTTTTTCAATACCCACCATCACCCTTTACGTTAATTCATATCATACCTCATTTTTGAATCCAACTAACACAAACAATGGTTTCAACTTTTAAAATAAAACAGTAAGAAATTAGAAAAATGGGGTCTGAAAAAAGAAATTAGGGGCGGGGTTTGATTTGTTGCAAAGAGGAGAGTGGATTGAAGAAGAAGAAGAAAAAGAGAGTCTAAGGAGGGTGATTTCGAAGAAAAAGAAGAGAATGGGTGTGGTGGGTGATTTTGTTGAAGAAGAAGAGAAGAAAGTTAAGGTCAGTTGTGGGAAGAGTGCTAGAGAAGAAGAGAAATTGGGGCGGGGTGGGAGAGGATTAGTGAAGAAATAAGTTTTTCGTTTTAATTAAAAAATAATGTTTTTAAATATAATATAGTGTATTTATGCTCTTGGAAGCGAGTGTATTCACACATTTTCCAACTTAGCAATATTTATGCCACGTAGGTTTGGTCAATGGTTAGAGGCGTTTCAAATATTGTGTTTTAATAAATTTAAGGGTCCAGTTGATAAGGTATAGAGTAAGAGGGTTCATAATACAAACTCATACAAATACAAGTGTCCATCAGACCATCATTGTTTACTTAAATTATTGGTTTAATAATATTGACATTATTTTTAAAAGTATTATACTACATTACTATATATATTGCATTTGCTTCTCTACATCTACATCCAATTGCTTCTATGTTGGAGTCCTTAAGTGACTGCCACTTGTTTCCAATTATTGAATGTGGAAGGCCTGGATTAACCCATGTGGCTGATTGGCTATTGAGACAAATGTTTGCTAGTTGAGACTTTGCGATTTATAGAGTTCATCTTCAATATTCGTTTTTTCATCTCTTTCTCCGAGCAATTCAATTTAGGATAACCCTTCGGTTCCAATAGTAGCCCTATTATACCATAAAATTGACTAAAGAAAGATGGGAGATACAAAGAAGAATGAACTTCCATCATATATCATCTGCAAAGAGGGATTTGGACCCTGCAATACAATTGATGGATAATTTTTCATTTCATTGAGTAAACTTCGTTGTAGATCATCTATATTTACAAATTAGAATTAATTCATTTTATTGAACTTGACTCTTTTTTATTGGTAAATTGAACCTTAACTCTTTTTTTAATCGGTAAATTGAACCTTAACTCTTTTTTATTATAGGTAAGTTGAACCATAATCTCTTGTTAAAAGAATAATATTAAATGTACACCATGTATCCACTTTTTTACGTGTGGGACTACTATAAGTAGCAAGTATTAGCTGCACTAGTGAAATTCGAATTGGCTATGTGATGGCTTGGTATCACATGAGTCTTGGGCAATTAGCTTACCTACTTGCCATTGCCTTATGGCTCATAATTAAATTAAAAACAAAAACCTCATACCTTTTTCTAGCTTGTGACATAAAGAGAGAAGGGAAAAGGGGAGCTAGTTTTGGTGGAAGAGAAGTAAAAAAGAGATTTATGTTATACTTCCTGTCTAATCTGTAAGGTCTTTAAATACTTTTATGTGATGAAGAGTCCCATATTGGCTGAAAAAGGAATGGGTGGTCTTCTTATATGGTCTTGGGTAATCTTTTCCTCATGATCTCACTTTTGCGGTTGAGCTAGGTCCAAAATTCATTTCTTAACATGGTATCAAAGCATGACCCATCTCAATTCCTGTTTACCAATGTTGAGCCTCTATATTAAATTGTCCTCGCTCTAAATGTCCAGCCCTGGCTTTATGTGATTTTGGGCAATTCTCCCCTCATGAGCTAGCTTTTGAGGTTAGTTAGGCCTAAGATTCACTTTTTAACAACATGGAAGTGTTAGGAATTACTGTACTTTTTTGCAATCCATCCTTACATTTTTTCTCTATGCTGCACGGACTCTTCATTTTTTGCTGCCGAACCTGTCTCGACGTGACTCTGATGCGGGTGCGGGGCGTGTCAGATTCGGTCAACCCCATCCGGATACTTTGACAAGAGTCCAGAATAAATTTTGGGAAAAGATTGAAAATTCAAAAACCTTGGTGACCTTAAATGGATGGACTTCGACAGTATTCTGGAAGAGAGGGAGTAGGAATGAGCTAGGGTTGAGGTTTTGGTGTATTTTATAGAGGTAGCGGCAGTATGATTAGATAGAGAACATAAAACTTGGGTTTTATAGAGATTTTTTCGAAATGTCTTGTTTACCCTTTATGGGCCTCCATGTTTCAACTAAAATTATTTTAACATTTGGGCCTAACCACTTCTAGTGACATTTTACCTGTAATGGGCCTATTGTTTCTATTTTAACATTTGGTCCTACTGTTTCTTTTATGTATCACTTTATGGACATGAAAGAATGAAAAATTGAATTTTACAAAATATCTCTCAAATTATAGAATATCTTTATAACTCTATTTTTGTAATGTTGAATGTTTAGCCGAATTCCCGTACTCGTATCCATACACAGATTTGTACTCCTGAATCTTAAAATTTAGATTTTGCCAAATCCGACTCTCGGATTCGCACCTATCTCAGATACCCTCACCCGAGTCCAAGCAACATAGGTTTTTCCTCATCCCTTCCACATTTTCACCTGAACAAACATTTCCAAAAGATCGTAGTCAATGATAGGAACTTATAAGTGTTTAAAGAAGTTCTCGAATAGAGATCTAGAGATATAGGTTGCTGTAAAATGAGTTTTCATACATTCTTTGATTGTTGAAAGTAACGAGATCACATTAAACCAAAATCATTGATCTCAGACTGGAGAAAAATGGAAATAAATCATTTCTGTCCGTTCTCATTGCTTTGTATAGGTGACAAAGTAGGACAATGAAATGAAGTGGATCCATTTCCTTTTCTTTCTATTGATTGACACCTAGCCTCTCTCTTTTGTCTGTAGCTATGGGTTATACACTTTTCCTTGAGGCAGAGGTTTTGCCCACTTCAAAAACATGTACTCAGTCGAAGGCAAAGAGGTTTCCAGTAACCCTTAGAGTTAGTTCAACTTGAAGAATGTCCTCCCCTCTATACGGAATTCCTAGGAGTCCACAAAAGAAGGCAGTACCAAAAAACCTAGAATAAGGAAGGTGATAGACGATGCAATTGTGGAAAGAAACGAAATGGAAGTTGAGGATGATTCTTTTTTGACCTATATTCTTGATTACAAATCAAGAAGCCTTTATCACCAAGAGTGAGTTGTTCCTTTCGTGAAATTAAGAAAATAAAACGAATTTCATCTTGTCTTAGCTCTTAGGTATATAATTTGAAATTTAAATATAGCTAATATAGTTTTGTATGGTTCTCTATCTCCTGAAAAACCATTTTAGTTAAAAATTTATGTGAGAAACAGTTAGATCTGATAATCAATCTTATTCTATCTTTCATATAGAATTTCAACAACCTCTGGTGAGTCTAGGGTCTTTCGGAAACAGCCTATCTACCTCCACGAGGTAGTGGTAAGGACATTCTACCCTCCCCAGACCCCACTTAGTGGGATTTCATGGGGTATGTTGTTGTTAGTAACCTCTGGTAAGATTTACATGTTCAACCTCAGTTTTAGTTAAGTTGGGGACTTTATCAAGGCAATAGTGGACATGCATCAGATATTGGTTATATTGGATTACTGATCTTGCAGAATGGCAGTAAGGCTAAAACATTACTGATCTTGCAGAATGTCCATAAGGCCAAAACATACTTCCTTCTCTAAGCTTCAGATGCTAGTGATATCTTAGAAGGTGAGGACATATTGCTGACGTTGCTAAGTTGTAGCATATTGTATGCTAAGTTGTAGCATACTGTCTTCACCTTTTGGAATGACATTTTCATGGTTGCTGACTTGTTTGTCCACACTGCAGCTAGTAATATTTCTGTAGTCAAAGAAATTGAAGGAGTTGTTGATCCTGGCATCTTCAATGTCGTACGATTTGCTTCTGCAGCAATTCCCTTTGTCCCTTTTGTACTCCGAGCGAATGATTCTCGGACCCGTAATACAGGGATGGAGTTGGGCTTTTGGGTAAGCTTAGGCTACCTTATGCAAGCAATTGGATTGCTCACCTCTGATGCTGGACGAGCATCTTTTCTTTCTATGCTCACTGTAAGAGCATTTTCCTGAATTCATAATTTGATAATAAAGTATCTCCTGTTATCGATGGTTCCTCCTTGCTGACTCCTGGTTAACTGATCAGATTGTTGTGGTTCCCTTGCTTGATGGCATGTTAGGATCCATAATTCCTGCACGCACCTGGTTTGGAGCTCTCATGTCGATTTTTGGTGTTGTGATGTTGGAATCTAGTGGCTCACCTCCATGTGTGAGTTCTTGTGGAATTCCGTAGTTGTCAATTCCACTATGCTTGTGATATGATTACCAATAGTTAAAATTTTATTTTTCAACTAAAAATAAATAGTTTTAAGCTTTTTTATTTAAAAGCTGTTATTAGGCTGTTAGTTTCCTAACAAACTATGTCCATGTAAATGTGTTCACCTGTACATATGAACATTTCAGGTTGGAGATTTGTTAAACTTCTTAAGTGCACTCTTTTTTGGGGTTCATATGCTACGAACTGAGCATATATCACGAAGTACTAGTAAAGAGAACTTTATACCGCTCCTTGGCTATGAGGTTTGTTATGGAATCGTGCATTACCTATCTTTCATCTTCTTGTTGGCCACTATGATTTCATTCTAAGTTCCCACATAATGTCTACATCTATTTCTTCAGATGTTGGTTGTTGCTCTCGTATCAACGTTGTGGTACTTTATTGGAGGCTCATTTTTCGGTACTCTAGCACTAAATCCGACAGACTGGACATGGTCAACATTCTGGAGTTCAGCTTTGTCGTTTCCCTGGATACCTGCTCTTTACACTGGCTTATTTTCAACTGGGTTGTGTCTATGGATAGAGGTACACTTCTCCGTCTGCCTAAAAATATATTCTTTAAGGTGCTTTAAGTAGCTGCAAATGAGAGCTGGCCTAAGGCTCTTCACGCTTGACTTCACAGTCTCATATATTATGCTTGAGGTCCAATGAAGATGGCGTTATGAACACTGATCCTTGTTTATCTTCTTCTTTTTTTGTGTGAATGATATATATATATATATGTGTGTGTGTGTGTGTGTGTATGTATGAATGTATAAAAATGGCTTCCATGATTCTGGTAATTGTTTTAATGTGAAGGTGGATATACTGGAACAGTAGTTTGCTCTGGTCAAAGTGGTTTCTGACACTTAAGTATACATTTCACTATATAAAAGGTGGTAGCTTTCCTACTGACTGGGCCAAGAATGAATGGAAGAGACTGAGAGAGAGGTGAGATTGCAGTAGCTCCGGTATGGTGTATTTTTACACTATAAATGTAGATACACTAGAAAGATATTTTGATTTTGGTATGGTTAAGAGTCAAGACGGTAACGGACTTTAAACTTCGTATGTCACTAGATATACATTTTTAGATGCTGATTTAAATAGTTGAGATGAGTAAGCTGGTAGCTTGCAGACCTATTGAGCCAACTATCCTTTTCATGAATGGGTAGCAGCTCTAGGTACTGTACATATTTGATACAAGTGTTTGAAGACATAATTAAGTAATGAAAATTGTGATCTCTCTAACAACTAGAACTTTTAGATGAGATGGTTACACAAACATGTTATGAGAGCAGACAGAAATTCTCAATTCAAGGCTAACTGCCATCCATTATCAAAAAAGAATTTCCACATTCTTGGCCAAGAAAATGAGTTAGGCATGCACATGAAGAGGTTGTTGAAAATGTAATTGAGTAATTAATCTCTCTTAACATTTTAAGCTTTTAGATGAGAGAATCTGATAGAAACTAAGATGAAATGAGATGAGGATAAAACTTTACTGGTTAAATAAAGTGCAAGAATCTTAAAGACTACATTAACCAATAACTATGTCTATATGGAGTGGACAAATCTCCAGTTACAAAGATAATTATAAATTATAATACTTTTCTTCTGCAGAATTCTCCTAAATACACATATTTATACTAAACATAGAAATAACTCCTCATAGATAGAGATAGAAACAGTTACTGCTGTAGATAACTGCTGCTGGTAGTAACTTCTGTTTATAACAATTATAGATAACCGCTGCTTATATATTTTAATCTTTTTAAAACAAAGAAACTAAGATAGATTATCTCCACATGCTTATCTAGATTTTCTTCTAGAATAAGTCCGTAAAGGAGCATTCGTATTAGTGCATCCCCCCTGAAAAGTTGCCTTGTCCTCAAGGTGTGAAAAGAAGGAAACTGATCTGCAATGAGATCATAGTTCTCCCAACTAGCTTCTTCAAGGGGACGGTCAACCCATTGAACTAGCAGTTAAAGAAGAAGCACCAGCTTCTTTGACCCATCGATGCGCAAGAATGTTGGCTGGAGATATGGCGAGTTCCAATCTTCAGTAAGAGGAAGAGGGGCTGGTGCTATAACAACTTGTTGACCATGAGCTGAATGGAGCAAAGATACATGAAAAATCAGATGGACTTTGGAGGAAGCAGGAAGCTCCAGTTCATATGCTAGAGGTCCCGCACGTCATACAATTTTATATGGACTGAAAAATCGAGGTGACAATTTTTCGCACGATGAGCCAAAGAACATTGATGGTAAGGCTGAACACGTAGAAAGAAAGAATCTCTAACTTGAAAGGTCACATCTCGACGATGAGAATTAGCTTGTTGTTCATTCGAGTTTGAGCCTTTAAAAGGTTATCCTTGAGAATTTTCAGCATGGCATCACTATTCAAAAGTTGTTCTTCCTAAACAAAAGGAGAAATGGATGGAGGGTCTCTACCATAAACAACCTTTTTTTTTTTGATGAAGCAAGTAGATTCATTTCAAGGCATCAAGAAGATGCAAGCTTTACAAGGATAAATCAGTTAAGCTCACAAAAAAAAGGATTTGTAGCCTCTTTCTAAGCTGTAGAGCTAACAAAATCCAAGAAGAGTTCTAAATTATTTACAGGGGTCAGTTTGGACCAACTAAAAAGGCTAACTAGACATCTGCCTCGCAAAAGATTTCTCGAAGTTGAAATTCCATCAAAACATCTTTTGTTCCTCTCTGTCCATAAACACCAAAAGATAACACCAGGGATCATCACCGACATACTCTTGATGGCTTTGTCAACATCCCGTGAACTCCAACTTTCAAGAGCATCCCTAACAGAGAAAGGCATGACCCATGAAAGACCAAAAAAGCAACAAAACATATTCCAGAGGTCTGAGACAGCTGGGCAGTGCAGTAGCAAGTGGTTGACACTTTCTGTGTGCTTGTGGCAGAAATAGCATCGGTTAGCAAGCTGGAATTTCCTTTTGGAGATATTATCCTGTGAGAGGCATGAGTTATGTAGTGCAGTCCAACTGAAACAGATCACTTTGGTAGGTAATTTTGTCTTCCATATATGCTTCCATGACCATTTGTCAATCATTGAGTTCCTTGAGCATAAGCTGTGATACCCTTCCTTGACTGTGTAGTGACGTTTTCTTGAGTTACCCCATTTCAATCTATCACGCTCTTGGGGTGAAAAGGAGAAAGGCTGCAATTTGGCAAAGAGGGCAAAAATGTCATTAAGTTCCCAGTCATTTAGGTTTCTCCTGAACCTTAGGTCCCAAATGTCGTCTGATCTGTTGGATGCTATGGTAGAATTTGGTTCAGCTGCAATGAGGTGCAAACTTGGATATGCCTCACCCAAAGTTGTGTCTCCCAACCATATGTCCTTCCAAAATTTGATGTGAGATCCATTGCCAACTCTAAATGTGACGTTCCCAGCAAAATCTGGCCAAAGTTTACTGATGCTTTTCCATAGACCAACTCCATATGCATCTGCTGAGACATTTGTGGACCAGTGAGTAAGCTCACCATGTTTAGCTTTGATCACCTCTTTCCACAATCCAATGTCTTCAGTTCCGTACCTCCATAACCATTTCAGCGTCATGCTTTTATTGTGAGCTGCAAGATCTTTGATACCCACATCCCCCTTGAGATTTAGGTTGTGTCACTTTTGCCCACTTAACCAAGTGAAAGTTATGATCCTTGCTGTTGCCTTCCCATAGAAAATTCCTTCTCATTCTGTTGAGCTTTTCGAGAACTTTTGCTGGAATAGGGAAAAGGGACATATGATATATAGGGATGCTGTCCATTACACTATTAATCAATGTAACTCTTCCTCCAAAAGAAAGATACTGCATTTGCCATGTTGCTAGTCTTTTTTCAAACTTCTCAATTATTCCTGACCATATCTCTTTAGCCTTGAAATTTACACCTAAAGGCAGCCCAAGATAAGTTGTTGGAAAGGACCCTATGTTGCAGCACATGATTCCGGCTAGCTCTACCAGATTCTGCACCGAGTTTACTGGATAGATAGTGCTTTTTGACATATTTGTGTGTAGTCTAGAGACAGCTTCAAAGATGTGCAAAATCAAGTTTAGTTTAATAACTTGTGATCTATCTGCCCCACAAAATAGCAGAGTATCATCCGCATAAAGCAGATGTGAAACTGTGACATTGTTTCCCGTGGGACTGCCTACTTTGAAGCCTTCAATCCTTTGTAGCTGACATGCTTTTTGGAGCATCTTACTAAGGCCTTCCATAGCAAGGATGAAAAGAAAGGGAGAGAGGGGGTCTCCCTGCCTTGGCCCTTTTTGAGGAGAGAAAAAACCTACAGGCCCTCTGTTAATGAGCACAGAGTATTTTACCGTTGTCAAACT
>JAJOOP010311932.1:0-13459 GCA_029582705.1 Solanum chacoense
TTCGTTCACCCACGTGTCAATCATGTTTATTTTAATGAAATTCATTCTAGAAAGTTTGATCATCTTGAATTGTATTCTTGAAATTAACTTTATTTTTTGAGTTAGGATGGGATTGTTTAGTTCTTGAAGAAATCATGTCGATTTTAGAGTCGTTTATGAGTAGATTCTTGTGTACGTGTGTTGGGTATTTGAATCTAAGAAGAAATTGAGAAAAAGAATTGAATCTAGGCGAATCAGCATTAGAAATTGAGGAAGAAAAAAGTGGGACAGAAAATGCAGACATGTTACTTAAGAGTAAAACTTTTCCTCTCCGCATTGCGAAGAGATCGCGGACCCCCCTGTCTAAAAAATTATTTCGCGACCAAATATTAAGTGCATCTCCATACAGCGGTATTACTCCCAGACAGTGCTTTTTTGATCGTTTCTCATGATTAACTATCTAAAAACACTCTTAATCATCACCATATCCTTCCTATCACAAATCATAACCATGAATTCTTAATTCAAATTCAAGGTAGAGTTAAGAGTCAAGTCTTGAGAGTTCTTCGAGTCATTTCAAAAATCTTTTACAATTATTTTAAACTTGTTTTAAGACTTGAGCATTGAGTTAAGTAAGAGTAAAACTGTCGTTCTTTTTCTTCAAAAAATTATATGGGAACTAATTACTCTCAAAGAGTAAATGTTTTTCATATTTAAACAAAAGACGAAACACCAATTTCCAAGAGAGCTTTTTAGCTAGGTTTTGAGTAATAAACTCAAACCACAGAAATAGTTATGTTTTTAAACATATGAGCTAGTTACATTTTTGGAATAGTATTGAGCACATATGTGGGGACGACCTTGAGTTCAGATAATTAAAAGTCTATAAATCGTGTAGTCAACATGAGTAGAAAAAGGGTTATACTTTTTAGATGATTCCTTAATAATTTTAGCATTGACTGGTGGATCCACTTAGTAGTTAGGTTCTATACCCCCGACAAGGTATAGGACGGCCCTGGCAGCGTGAGGCAAGATGTTGTATCATTACATAACTCATAGTGATTGTTGTCGATTAGAGAAACTCCGACATAGATATTTTGTATTCTTATATACACAATGTTACTTGTATTTTCATATACAAACTGAGTTATTGTGTGTGTTTTCAATATACTGAGTTGGTAGCTTCATGTTTTAAAGATTTTCTTTATATTGAAAAGATTTGAGTTGAGTTGAGACGAGATAAGTTTCTTTTGTTCCTTTTCAAAGTTATGTCTTGTTTTATAATTCCCCTCACATGCTTGTACATTCAATGTAGTGACGTCATTTGGCCTGTATCATTTTATGATGCAGATAGAGGTAATCAGGATCAGCATCAAACGTTTCATTAATCTAGTTGAGAGAGTCATTTGGTGAGCCTCCTTGCTTCCGGAGGATTCCCTTTTTGTTGCTTTATTATTCTAGTTTATTAGGATATTGTGGGTCTCTTCCTGACATCCATCTCAGTTATTAGAGGCTTCATAGATAGTTAGTTATTGTTAGTTCATTGGTCTTGATATTTCAGTTGTTTTGATTATAAGACTTGAGTTGCCTAATTGGCCAATTGAATATTTTATTTCATAACATTCTAGTTTATTTTATGAAGTTATCTTTATTGAGTAAAGTCATCCGCTGAGTAGTAAGCCATGCCAAGGGTTCACTTGGGGCCAGCAATGGTTCTCGAGTGCCAGTCCCGCTCAAGGTGTAGGCTTGGGGAGTAAAAAACATGGTATCAGAGTCAAGTTCAAGATTCCTAGGGAGCCTATGAAGCCGTTTCTGTAGATTCCTAGTTAGGGGTGTCAAGCGCGCCACATCTATAATTAGGAGGCTGCAACATTTAGGAACTATCTCACTTCTTTCATACTCATTTTGTGCGATAAGGTTATCTCTATAAAAGTCTCTTTCTAACTCGTGCTTGCGCGTGTCTTTCAGATCATACCTCCACGAAGATTTGTCTAAAGTCGTCCTGCTAGAAGGAATGTTGATGAACAAAGGGTACCTAATGCACCTAAAGTGCAACCCTAAGGAGAGGTCACCAACGTTGAGTTCCGTGAGGCCATCCGGATGTTGAGCCAAGTTGTGACCAACCAAGCTGGGCAACAAAGAGAGAATCGTTAGGAAATTGATGATACTTCTAGGATTGGTGAGTTCTTAAGGATGAATCCTCCAAGCTTCACTCGTTCAAGTGTCACTGAGGATCCGAAAAACTTTATTGAGGAGCTTCAAAAGGTTTATGAGATTATGCATGTCACTAATGCTGAGAGAGTTGAACTAGTTGCATACAAATTGAAGGGTGTCACTAGAATCCAGTTCTATCAATGGAAAAAGAATAGGGCTGAAGGTGCACCGATTGTGAGCTAGGTTGTGTTCGAGAGTGATTTCATAGGGTGTTTTTTCCCCGTGAACTAATGGAAGCAAAGGTACGAGAATTCCTTACTCTTAAGAAGGAATCTACGAGTGTGCATGAGTAAAGCCTTAAGTTCACCTAACTTTTCCGTTATACTCTGGAGATGGTTGCTGACATAAGGAGCAACATAAGTTTTTTTGTTTCTGGGTTGTCTCGTTTGTCAAGTAAAGAGGGCAAGGTAGCTATGCTAATAGGGGACATGGACATAGCAAGGTTGATGAACCATGTACAACAGGTTGAGCAAGATAAGATGAGAGATAGAGAGGAGTTTTGGAACAAGAAAGCTAAGACATCTGGAATGAGTGTGGGTAGCAGAAGAGTAATGCGAGCCAATTATCTTTCCAACAAAAGCAAAAGGGACCTACTCCATCATCTGCTAGTGCACCTCCACCAAGGAACAGAGGTGAGTTAAATAATCAGAATTCACAAAATTTCAGAGTTGGACCTCAACAATCTCAATGTAGTATTGCACAAGGAGGTAATAGGGCTCCTACATGTGCAAAGTATTGTAGGACTCACTCAGGGATGTGTCGTGATGGCTCCACTGGTTGTTTCAAGTGTGGTAAGAACGATTACTTTATGAAAGAGTTCCCCAAGAGCACACAAGGTAATGGTAATGGGTCAATAGAGTCTAATCTTTTCTAGTTGCTCCACCAGACAGAGCTGCACCTAGAGGAGCTACTTCAGGGGCAGGCGGAAGATCAAACAACTTGTATGCTATCACTAGTTGCCAAAAGCAAGAGGTTTCACCAGATGTTGCTACTGATATGATCAAAGTCTTTAATTTTGATGTTTATGCTTTGCTAGATCTAGGAGTGAGTCTATCTTTGTGACTCCATATGTTGCGATGAATTTTGATGTTCTTCGTGAGAAACTTCTTGATCCCTTCAGTGTTTCTACACATGTTGGTGAGTCTATTCTAGCTGAGAGAGAGTCTATCATTATATTTTCGTCAATCAACGAAACACCATAACTAAGTTAGTTGACTTAGATATAAAATATATTGATGTCATTCTAGGAATGCACTAGCTTAATCCCCGATACGCCTCAGTTGATTGTAGAACTCTGATGAGTAAAAGATTTGGACTCGTTTAGGGATTTATTTATAATGATTTAGTGTCTTCAAATGCTTATTTTGTGCCAATAACTGATGAAAAAACCCTTGATTTCCAGGTATGTGGATTGAGGAACAAAGCATGGACACTAATTTGCAAAAAGGAACAAAGCAAGCTAAAAGAATGAAGAAATGAAAGCCTGCTGATCGCCAAGTCCCTTTGGCGAGTCACCAAATGCCTATTTGACCACCTAATGTGCCAGTGTGCCAAGCCTTGAAGAAGAAATACAAATTGGCGAGAGAAATGAACCGCCGGTGAGTCACCGAGTGGTTCCATCATATAGTGTTAGATCGCCCAAAGTTATAGAACTTGAGGAAGCTGAAGGCCAAGGCAGAAAGGCGAGGACATTGACCGAAGGGAGGATTACCGAGCTGATCGCCGAGCCCCACTTACTGCACCGAACTGTCCTTCACAACATATTTTTGGCGACTATAAATACATTTTTGAACATTTAATTCAGGAGGTTTTTCTTATTTTAGTATGTATCATATTTTTGAATAGTTTGAACTCTGAGTATTGAGACAAGTTTTTCCCTTAGCTTTGAGGAGTTGAAGTTTTTAACTTTTGAGAAATTGGAAGTAGGTCTCTGAGATTCTCTAACTTTTACCATTGTAAGGATGAAATTAATCTTACCCAGTTGATGGAAACTCAATTTGGTAACGATTTTGATCTTTTTATAATGTCTAGCTAAAACCCCAATTCTTGGGGTGTGATTATATGATTATGGACTGATTTAGTTTATGGGTATTGCTAATCGTTAGTCTAAATGTTGTTTAGAAGTGATTTCAATTAGTAATTGTGGTTTAATTTAAAGAATTGTAGTTGCAAATGCAATTCTACATTTGTGTTTTTGGCTTACTCGAAAGAGAGGTTTTAAAACCAAGATTATTTATTGAAGGTCTGTGGGTATTGGGTTGTCATGGGTTCTTCTCAAGAGAGTGAATCCTAAACCCTTTTCCACACATTCAGCTCGAGAGAGTGAATAAACTAAGGGGTAGGTTGTTCTTATTTTGCATGCTTGTCGATGTTCGAGAGAAATCGACTTGATTTGGGGTAAATTGTTCGAGAGAAAGTTTACCTCCTCTATAGTCTATTTTATTCACTAATATTCAGTTATTTCCTAACAGTTGCAATTACCCATTGTTCTACATTAGCCTATAATCGAGTCACATCCCAAGAACCCGTCTCATTATTGCCATTTTCGTATTATTTGTTATTGTTGTTGCTGATAATTGAAACCGAAAACCCCTTTTATTTGACATTCGTGTCACCCCAGATTTGAATTATGTTTTTATTCGGCAATGTCTATTCCTATGACTGACTTGATCATATTCGTACTTTCCTATTGAATCTTAAATATGTACCACTCCCTGTGGGATTCGACCCCAACTCATTTAGTTGATTTATATATTGACTAGCAATCGTTGACACTTAGAATTGGATGAAGTGTCTGTGAAACGTTAATAAAAAAGGCACCGCTACTGGGGAACGGTGTTGTTTAAGATTCTTAGGTAAAGTTGAACTTTGTTCTTGTTAGTCATAATCTACTTACTTTTAGTTTTGGTTTGTGTGTTGCTGTTTTGAACAGATGAGATGAGTGTGAACGGAAGCAATGGTAGCTATGTGGGCCACCAAGATGACATCGGCAACCTCAACGATGTCAATGAGCCGAACACTAATGACCCTCGTCTAATCAGTGGAATTTGTGTCATTCGCTTGCCTCCGGCTGAAGGGAACGTTGTGTTCTATAGCACAAGTACCATGTTGCAGCTCTTGCAGTTGAAAGGGTAGTTCGGTGGACTGGCTCATGAGGATTCCTATGAGCATATTATAAACTTTGTTGATGTTTGCGGGTCGCTCTCCTTCAAGAGCATATCCCAAGAGTTGGTCCGATTGAGGTTGTTCCCATTTTCTTTGATGGGAGAAACATGTAAGTGGCTGGCTTAATTGCCACGGGATTCTATCACTTCGTGGGAAGAGCTTGTCATTACATTTCAAGTGCAGTTTTTCCCTTTTTCGAAGATGATGACTCTTTGAGATAGCATCCAAAGCTTCAAGTGTTTGGAGTGCGAGCCGATTTATGAGACTTGGCTACGATTCAAGAAGTCTGTGCTGCAATCCCCAACTCATGGTTTTCCCAACAACGTTTTGCGGCAATATGTTTACCGAAGCCTTGTTTAGGTGAACAAGGGTGTAGCTGACCAACTTTCTTCGGGAGTTTTGATGCAACAACCTTATGTTATAGCATCCCAACCTTTTGATGGTATGACCACAATTAATCGGGCTTGTACACCCGTGAGGATTAGATCTCCCCTCTCACGTTTAAATTGACCAAGGAGCAGCTTAAGAAAGACCAAGAGAGGGACCAAAACATGGCAAAGATCATGCCGCAACTTGACATTTTGTCCAAAAATATCATGGGAGCTGGTTCTAGAGTGTCAATAATGTGGGTGTGAGTGTGTTAATCCCGATGAGGCCAAGTTTGAAGCGTTGTACAACGAAGAGGTGAACTTCCTAGCCAACCAAGGAGGTGGTTATTGTTAGAACTATCTGAGGCAGGGTGGTAACCAAGGTTGGAACAAAGATGAAGGCTGGAAAGATTGTGATAGAGAGTGGAGGGATCCTAACCCTACTTGGAAGGAATGGGATGGGGAGAAGACAAGTACATTCCTCCCCACGAGTGTCAAAAGCAAAAGGATTCTGAGGGTGGTCATTCCGAGGATATGCTCTCAACAAAGTTGAGGGATCCGATAAAACCATGAAAGTGATGAAGGAAGATGTGTCGACCCTTTGCCAGACGATTACCTCTTATTCTGTATCTATCAAACAGTTGGGGACCCAGATGGATCAAATTTCGTCTAATTTAAACCCGACACAACAAGGGAGGTTGCCTAGTACACTATGGCCAACCCCAAGAATGAGGTATAAGTGAGGACTTGCGTCTTGCCATGACAGTAACTAAGGCACTTGGTGGGAGGCAACCCAAATTTTTATTTTCTTTCTTTTTGTTTTTGAAATAATCGTGTGTCAATTTTGCAGGTTGAAGTGTAGAATGTGTTTGAAAAATGCACGTTGGCGAGCCAAAAGTCACGTTGGTGACTCGCCAAAGAGGTCGGCGAGTCCGACTTGGACCGTCGTTGGACCCAAGGGATTCTAAGGTTGTAGTCTGTAAAACTCGGCGAGCCCAGGAGCAAATTGGTGTGTCGCTGAACAGGTCAACGATCACGACTTTGTCTGCTGTTTGGACCCCCACATTATTTGGAGGTTATGTAAAACTCGGTGAGGGAAGTTACCACTAGGTGTGTCATCGAGTGGTTCGGCGAGAAAAACCAATGTCGTTGAATGGGCGAGAACTGGATGGTTTTAAAAGCCAAAAATTTAAACTTTCAAATTCTTTCATATTCCCTCACTTTTTAACTTCCCAAACTCACACTCATACTATATTTTTCAATATTTTTGCATTATTACCGTTCTTTAGTCATCGATTGTGTGTTCAGAGTTGGATATCGTTGCTGCCAAGCTTTTCAACTTATTTATTTGACATTAAAGGTTGGTTTTTCCAAAGCCCGAACTCATATTTAGCAATTTTTACTCATTTTTAATTGTTTGATCTTAGTGATGTGTGTTGGGCCTCTCTGAATCATAAATGTGTGGCTCTTTGCTGAATTAGAGTTAAATATCTTGCATAAAATGATTAATTGTTGATTTCCCAAATTTTTGTACATTAAAATTGGTATAATTTGTTGGGTTGTGCTTAATTATTGTTGGGTCTAGTTGGGTGAGGTCTGCGTAACTTTTCATTGTGTTAAATGACGTATTTTTCCCGATGATGGGGCGGTTGACATCATTCCTATGGGCGAAACTCATCAAATGGCCATATTTGGCCAAACCGGGAGAAGTCTAAGTATCCCAGGGGAATGGGTAGCATGTGTCTAAGTCTAATTGAATGAGTGCATGTTTTGATTTTATTTTTGGGGGCTGTGGGGTTGATTTTGGAAGGGGGTAGAAAGTAGGCACGTTAGGCTGTTTAGTGAGCTGAGTCGAGCTGGCCAAACCACTTGGCGGTTCACCGGATTCCCCTTGATCGCCTTTAATTTAATGCTAATCTTGAGTTTTGGTTCTGTAACTTTCGGCAAGAAGCCTGAGTTCGCCGAGTGCACTTGGCGACTCACCGAAAGCCTTTTTTAATCGCCCTTTCTGTGCCCTTAACCCTTAATAGGCACTGCAACTTTCGACGGGCTTGTCTTTGCTTGCCGAATTCTATCTGTGATTCGCTGAAAGGTCCCTCCCATCACCGACATGGCAATTTTTCTGAGAAATTTTGAGCAAATCCTTTCAGCGAGCCCGATTTGGCTAGCCAAAGTAATTTGGCAACTCGCCGATCGGTTCAGCGAGTTTGTCTGCAACTATTTTTCTATAAATTTTCTTGAAATGAATCTAACTCTTTCTATGATGTTTTTGCAGATATGGCTAGAACCAACCTCGACATGCCACCCTGTAAAAGAGCACGGGGCATAGTGCTTACTGAAGGGGCAACCAATCCCTCTAAAAAAGGAAAGACAACACCTCCTAAGGGAGGCAAGGTAAAGGCAAGAAGTTAGCATCTGAGGTTTCGAAGCACAACTTCTGCAACGAGGGAGAGTCCTTTGACTCCCAAGCTGCATTATCTGAGCCAGAGGATGACCAGCTACTATTGTCTCGGCGGGCGGAGATTCGTGCAAGGTCTCACCCAAACTCATCGAGGGATGGGATTGTTGCGTTAGGATGGGATTGTTGAGTTCTTGAGGAAATCGTGTCGATTTTAGAGTCGTTTATGAGTAGATTCTTGTTTACATGTGTTGGGTATCTGAATCTAAGGAGAAATGAGAAAAAGAATAGAATCTAGCCAAATCGGGGTTAGAAATCGAGGAAGAAAAAAGTCAAACAGAAAACGCGAGGACCTGTTCCTTCAGAGTGAACTTTTCCTCTCCGCATAGCGGTAAGATTGCAGACCCCACTGTCTCAAAAATTATTTCGCGACCAAATATTAAATGCATCTCTACATCTCGAACTTGCTCCCACATAGTGTTTTTTGACCGTTTCTCATGGTTAACTATCTAAAAGCACTCTTAATCATCATGATATCCTTCCTATCACAAATCATAACCTTTAATATATAATTCAATTTCAATATAGAGTTAAGAGTCAAGTCTTGAGAGTTCTTCGAGTCATTTCAAAAGTCTTTTACAATTGTTTTAAACTTTTTTTAAGACTTGAGCATTGAGTTGAATAAGAGTAAGAGTGATATTCTTTTTCTTCGAAAGATTATATGTGAACTAAGTATTCCCAAAGAGTAAATGTTTTCACATTTAAACAAAAGACGAAACACTGATTTCCAAGAGTGCTTTTGAGCTAGTTCTTGAGTAATAATCTCAAACCACAGAAGTAGTTATGCTTTTAAACATATGATCTAGTTACATTTTGGGAGTAGTATTGAGCACCGATTTGGGGACAAGCTTGAGTTCAGATAATTCAAAGTCTCCATAAACCGTGTAGCCAACATGGGTAGAAAAGGTTCATACTTTTTAGATGTTTCATTCATTCTTTTTGCATAGACTAGTGGATTCACTTAATAGTTAGGTTCTACACTCCCGACAAGGTATAGGATGGCCCTAGAAGCGTGAGGCAAGACGTTGTATCATGACATAACTCATAGTGATGGTTGTCGGTTATAGAAACTACAATTAGATATTTTGTTTTCTTATATACACAGAGTTACTTGTATTTTCATATACAAACTGAGTTATTGTGTGTTTTTTTAATACACTGATTTGTTATCTTCATGTTTTAAAGCTTTTCTTTATACTTCATCTTTATTACTACTTTATATTGAAAAGAGTTGGGTTGAGTTGAGACGACGTAAGTTTCTTTAGTTCCTTTTCAAGCTTATGTCTTGTTTTAGAATTCCCCTCACATGATCGTACATTCA
The DNA here is from genome assembly GCA_029582705.1 of Solanum chacoense. Taxonomy (NCBI): domain Eukaryota; kingdom Viridiplantae; phylum Streptophyta; class Magnoliopsida; order Solanales; family Solanaceae; genus Solanum; species Solanum chacoense. The sequence goes on from JAJOOP010311932.1 coordinate 9,506, forward strand.
ATATACTGACGCCATTTGGTCTGCATCATTTTATGATGTAGATACAGGTAACCAGGATCAACATCCAGTGTTTCGTTGATCTAGTTGAGAATTTTAGTCATTTGGTGAGCCTCCTTGGTTCCGAAAGATTTTGTTTTTGTTGCTTTATTATTCTAGTTTATTAGAATGTCGTGGGTCTTGTCCCGATGTCCATCTTAGTTATTAGAGGCTTCATAGACAGTTAGCTATTGTTAGTTCATTAGTATGGATATTTCAGTTTTTTTATTATAAGACTTAAGTTGTCTTATTGGCCAGTTGAATGTTTTCTTTCATAATATTAAAGTTTATTTCATGAACGAATCTTTGTTAAGTAAAGTATCCGCTTAGTAGTAAGCCAGACCAAGGGTTCGCTTGGGGCCAACAATGGTTCTCAAGAGTTAGTCCCGCCCAGGGTGTAGGGTTGGGGCATGACACAAGGGCCTTTGCGCGTGATCTTTAATATATCATGAACTTAATCTTTACTTGTACTACTAAGAGCTTTTGAGCTTTTTCTTGAAAATTGTAGTCTTGAAATTGAGTTGTTCATGAACTTAAATGCTTGGGTGTTTGTATTCTTGAACTTGTAACTTGTAGAGAAATATGTTTTGTTTGATCCACGAGCTCTCTGTCTTCTCATTAATCCTAGTGTGACTTATGAGTTATGAGCACATTGTTTGAATTTGTAGAATAGAGGAGTTACAATGAAAATAGACTTCCCTTCACCCCATCAAATTTAACTGACATGCCATAATGAGTTTGAACTAAGTTGGCTCTTCAGATGTAGCCCAAATCGATGGAGTACGCCAATGAAATTGAAATATTATTAAATCCATATTTATTGGACTTAAAAAATTAATCTAACCATATTAATTCATAATATCTATTGGAGTGATATATATTTAATTTAATATAATTTAAATTATTTTATAAACTTATAGTCAAAAATTTTTAAATGATTAGAATGTAATTACAAAATCAAATACTAATTACGTAAGTATTAAATGTCTATAAGCTACATTTAATACTTGCATGAATCTCATATTTAGTACTGATTGGCAAATGGCAAGGTTTTTCAAGCACTTGAGTTCTAAACTAAAATGGCGATTGTGAACTAATTTTTGTCCTTTTTCCGAAATGATTTTCACCATTGAATTTCAAATGCCTTGGGTAATGTTTACAAGTAAAAATTATCAAATTCAAGCCTCATTTCTGGAATTGGGTTTTTGAGTGGATTGACCCATTTTTCAAAGGTATGACTTGGGAGTTATTATTTGCAGAGTCTTATTGTGATTACTTTATTGAAATTATATAGTGGGGTATTCGGTAGCATTCAAACGGGGATGACTCAAGTCTTGGCTTGATTAATTGATTGCATTAAGGCAAGTAATCTCTTAAACTATGTAATTTAGTAGAATTCGTGTATTCCCTTCATTGTGTGTGTGGGAGAGTAATGAGATTGAGGTGAAGGGTTCATTTTTTCACTTGATTAATCTTGATGAATAAAAATGAGTTTAATGAAAAGACAATGTGTGTATCATAAACGCTTTGTGAATTGCCTTGGTGTGGCCCCTATATGATTGATTGATGAAATGCCTTGATGACATGAATATGGACTTGAATTAGTTGAATTGTTGTCTATTCCTTAAGGTGTAAAATTTCTTATGTGCATTAATTGTTGTACACTACGATGAGGTGTCACGACCCAAAATGAGTCGTCAGTGGCACCCACACTTAAACTCCTAAGTGGGCAAACCAAGGAATCCAAATCCCAATAAATATATGAATAATTCAACTATGAATAACAATAATAATGTGGAAGCTTTAAATTTATTAAAGTAACCAATCAAAGAAACCTCTAAAGTCTAACACTTATTATCCACAAAAGTTGAAGTCATCACATCAAGGACAGCTAATCTTTAAATACTAAGTCTAGGAGTATTAAATAAACCAAAATAAATGAATAAAATGTCTAAAAACTAAGGACATCATTCCAGGACGAAGAAAATTCAACACTAGCTGGAATGAATAGCTCACCCTGGAACCTGATGTGCTGGAGACTGGCTAGAGCTGAGGGCGAGTCGAACTCACTGATACACTCGTTGCACTCTACAAAAAGAAAACAAAGAAAAATACAAGTAGGGCTCAGCACAGGGCAACATGTAACCCAAAATAGAAACAAATATGTGATGAATAATAGTATAAAATCAACTATGACACTTAGCAGGTGGCAAGCAACAAACACATGAACCAGTGTCAACAACACTAAAGTAAGTACGTAATCAGTCAACAATATCACGATCATACATGAGCACACATACCTCCAAACCAAACTAATTTGGGAATTGAGTTCTTTGAGATTGAGTACATTAAGTTAATTAAATATCTTTTTACTTTAATGTTACCGTGTCGGAACGTGACACTCCGATCCAATTATACCGTGTCAGAACGTGACACTCCGATCCAATAATATCGTTTCGGAACTTGACACTCCGATCCAATTATATCGTGTCAGAACGTGACAATCCGATCCAATTATACCGTGTCGAAACGTGACACTCCGATCAAATAATATCATTAATTTATCGTTTATTATCACCATTTTTCAATTCATTAACAATATTTCATCAAGCCTTCTTTATTCAAGGCATCACTTCGATAGAGAGGATTCAAGATTATATATTCCACGGTCTCAGGATTTCAGACCAATCACAAATCATACAACCAAGCTACACAATCACACAATCAAGTACATAGAGAACATCACAATATCATTCAATGCATATCAATCACTATTAAGAGTCTATCTATCAAATAGGATAAACTATAACCTACCTCTACTGAAGAACTTACGTCAGACAAGCTACTTCTCTAATGCCTTCCCCTTCATTAACGCCTCCGATTCCAATCTATCAAGTATGCATAATTTGTAAGTTAATTACGAGTCTATAGACACCCATGTTACTGTATGTCTAGCCTAGACCCAAAAATTCACCCCATTACATAATCAATTTTCCTATAGTTTAACCCTATGGGTAAGTCTTAATTCCTCCAATTAGCATAACTTTAATGGTATTCAACTAATACAATACACCTAATATTAAATTACCTATCTCTATCTATCAAAACTTAATGCGTAACAATGTACTAAAATTATGTGTGGTATCCCGTACCCTCACTTTCTTGCACTTTATTCATTCTATATACCATATAACTGTAATAAATTAGTCCAAATCATTAATTGACCATTAAGAGGTCTTAGCCAAGAACTCCAACTCACGTGAATACCTCACAACATTTCCACCCAATTTTAATAACATCAATAATAGCAGGAACAACCAACCTATATTAGCTATATCAATCACTGAGAAATAAGCACTTATGAGCAAAAAATACTATGACTTTGATAAAATTCAATTACTCAATTATCATCTCCTAATAATTACTTTATGATTACCACATAATTATTGTAATGATTGCCTGACAATTATCCATTTACTTTTGTCCCCAAATTAACATATAATCTTAACTTATACAATATTTCCTATCCAATATTCACTATAAGGAATACATTAATTCGTGTTTGATTGCCAGGAAATTGTTTCACACGAGAATTGAAACCTACTGCCAATGACTTGATGCAATTAATTATCGTAACAGCCCAATACACCCTTAACGATTTCACTGTTACAGAAGTAATATATTCCTCCAAAATCTGCACGGTAACAATTAATAAAGAAACTTACCAATACGAGAACACACGGTTGATCCTTGCAGTCACCGCACAAATATGCCCACGAAAAATTAGAAGTATTATACAGTGAAGATCCCCTGAAAGGATGGGAAAAACACCAAACAAAAATAAAAATTGAACTAATTAATGAAAATAGTATAATTACTCAAAAACCATTAAAATATAATTTTGCAGACTTAGCAGAA